>JBAMIG010000005.1:8004904-8025598 GCA_037177335.1 Kiunga ballochi
CTGATCGGCTGATTACTTATTGCTATGACAATGGGTCAGCTGGTGCCCCATTGTGACAGAGAGAGAGAGAGAGAGAGTGAGAAAGAGAGTGTGTGTGTGAGAGAGAGAGAGAGAGAGAAAGAGAGAGTGTGTGTGTGTGTGTGTGTGTGTGGGAAAACAGGGAGGAAAGCTATTTGATATACATGTATGAAATTATATATGCATGCACTGAAGTAGCATCCTGTCCTACATCCAGAAAGAGTGGAATCCTAAGTACAGTTTATAGCTGCTGAGATGAAAATTTCAAGTTAATGTAAGTGATGGAAGGGGAAAAAAAAAAACACACATTTTAGGGTTGAATGCAAACAATAAAAATTTAAACCACTCTCCAAATTACATCCATACCCAAGAAGCTCCAGAGAATAGACACATTTAATCCTTGAATTTCTGCAAGCTTATAAGACTGACATGCAAAGTGTACGTAAGCAGAGATTCTTGCAGGCAGATGAGAATTTCCTGCACAGGAAGGTTCGCTTCTTTTCTTTTTGAGAGAGCGAGGCAGAGAAAACGGCACCAGAGGCCCAGCCCGTGACAAAACAAAGAGATTAAATGACCTGTGAATGTGACTTTCCATTCCCCCCTCCTCCATTCACTCACACACATCTTGGTGGCCTGCTGCCCCCTTCTGGAGGCTGACGAGACGTCACCATGCAGGATGGACTACAACACCTGCCTACTTTTTCATGCATCGCCATGTGTCCTCCTCACTGAAGCTTTCTTGGCCGACTAAATCTGTAACAGTTACAGTCAGTTTTATCCACCCTGCAGATCTAATAAGCTTGCCTGCATGTGGCACCTAAAGTAAAAACCAATTCAGCATATATCCCTGCCCCTCCCTTCCCCAATGTTTCCCCCTTTTTAAAAAGAAAGATTTTGCTTCCTGCTTTTCAGATGAAATCAGCCCTCTTGAGACATACACAAAAAAAAAAACCCAGACTGCAAACATGTCAGGCCCCCTTTGAGGTGAGATTTTCAATGCTGGCAAGGGCCAAATGTCAACCAGCTCAAACAGATGGTGTGAAGAGCCGGGCTGAGAGGCTGACCTTGGTCGGCAGTGACGAGGGGTGGGAGGGCAGAGCGCAGTACCCAGTGTTTGTTTGCGCGAATGAGTGGATGTTGTTGTGAGCATCAAGAGAAGACTGTTGCCAGGATGGGAAGGTAGAGTCGTGTCAGGCCTGTTTGCTTTGCAGGTGCTTTGGGACTCTGCGGGATGCTGTCAAGCTGTCACTCTGACAGAAGAATGTCAGAGGCGGATAAACAGCTTTGAGAAGGTTTTTCACAACTGATAAGTAGCACATACCACCATGCTTCTGCTTATTTACGTTACGTTTTCCATGGTAAATGATCTAGGCCGACACCAGTAAGTAATAATTATCCCCGATTTGTTTACATTATCCTTTAGTGCTGAAGGACATTCTTTTATTATCGCTTTTTACCTTTTGAAAATTATTCATTTGTCTTTTATCTCACAACTGTGGATAATGTACATCATTTCCAAGGTAGCAACTTCAGGTTCACAGAGGTTTAACTGTCTACAAAACACCATTAAGCTTTCAAGAAAATATCTTCAAAGAGCTAAAATCCCTTAATGTTATTCCTGGTGCTTGATAAATCAGATAAAACACTGACTTATTTATCAAACTGTTATAGCAATATATGGATGTGTAATGCCAAAGTTCCCCATAAAATATTAGAAAAATAAACATGAACAAAAAGGACGCCATGATATCTATACTTGCTGTAGACATGATGCAATATGGTCAGAAACTGAGCAATCACTACGAAACTAATCAACAGTGAAGCCTTTCAAGGTACTGTATCAAAAGAGAAGTTAAGTCTTAAATCTGCAAACATTTGAGTGGATTTATCACCATGCGAGCAGGGACGTGTAACCCAAACCGTGGCTTCCCTAAAAGCAACTGGACTTTTTCCTTTTCTATTCTTAACCTAATTTATGATTAAAAAGCAGTAGTTTATTTTTTTCTGTCACATAGATCCCTTTTTTAAACCAGAAAAGCATTAGTATGGAGATTTTTGGTTGGTTAAATTAATATGAAACAAAAAGAACCCCACAGCATCACACTGTATAGACAATCTATGAGAAGACTCAAGAGTCCATGTGTTTTTGTTTAGTTTTGTTTTAGCTTATACTCTCTGAAAAGTAGTATTTAGTCCACCTGTGCTGTTCTGTGCCACATAGAATCATTGCAGATAGTTACCGATGCCAAACAGATTATAATGGCATCTTTGAAGTTCTGCATCCTCCAGTTAGTCCATGCACCACTGCTTCCCAGATGTCTTTATAATAACCAAAGTCAGCTCTTCTAATGTATATCGAAACCCCCTAGAGTATTTTTTTTTCTTTTTAAACTTTAAAAACAAGAAAGACTCTTGCAATAACAGCTGGCCATTATTGTGCTTTTTCCATCCCATCTACACACAAAACATCAAATTCCCTCAACTGTTCCCACTTCTTATCAGAACCGAAAGGTGCATAAACTGCACGGGTTGACTTTCTTTTTCTTTTATCAGGGGATATCTTTCATTCTTCTCTCAGAAGAAAAAAAAACATGCGATATTTTAAGTCTCCCTGTTTCTGCTAGACTGAGTACGGGGCTTTGAATAGAGGTGAGCAGGCAGAGGATGGATAAGTGAAATTCACCTTTGCACAAATGTGTATTTCTTGAGAGAAGGCAATTTCCTGCGGCTCCGTTCACAAGCGCATTGCTGCAGTCCAGGCTCAGTCACCCATCAGTGGTCCAGAGAATGCATTCTCCATCGGTTAATGCCCAAACAATGCACGTTTCTCTTTTTTTAACAGGTTTGTTTTGTGAAAAACTTTCGGTTTGAGTATTAAAATCCCCTTTCCTACTCCTCGTCTTCTCCCCTCTCTCCCATACCACGTGAACCTACATTAACAGCAGTTTCTTCAGGAATGGAAGGTGATAACATAATGATAGCACACAGAGGGAGAGCTTCTTCAGAGTATCCCTTTTCCCTTCTGAGCACAGCGCTTCCTTTGATCATCAAATTGTTCTCCCGAAAATCCACTCGGTTCTTGAATTATCTGGGCCGCTGAAGTGGAAACTGAATTTTCTTAGGAGGCTAAAGCTTCTTAAGAGAAAGGCAAAAGGAGTGGGAAAACGAATAATATAAAAAAAAAGCTGTGAGAATGAAACAAATTGAATAAGAGAGCAAAATCGGTATGATCCTTTCACCTGAGGATGACAGAGGAAAACTTATCAAGCTCTTCAGACATTACAACTCAGCCCTGATAATGCTTTCTTTGCCTGTTCTCAAACACAATAGAGACATAAACAGGTCATACACACAACATTGCTGCTTCTGTTCAATGTCTCAGGTATTTAATAATAAGTTTATAAAGACACGCATATGGAGAATGCACTGGCTCCAAGATAACATGCAATATTCTAAAAACTCATAAAAGTAACCCCTCTCGATGGATTTAGACCCAGTAGATGTATATGGTTGTGCGTTTTGTTTTTTTAATTACTCATTCTTTAGTTGTAAATACTTTGTCTCTTTATTTTGCTGCATTGAGGGAATTTTTGGGCTCAGATCACTTTGCAATAGTAGACACATTGATGACAGCTTTAGGAGAGCAAAGACTAAAAGAAAATTAGGTAACCCGGATGTTACGATCCTTAGAGAAAACACAAAATGTAAATAGAAACTAAGTACAAGTTCAAATTGCAATTTCTATTTACAAAGTGCTTTAAACTAAAGAAAACAATGTACAACTTAAAACTTCCTATGACAGGAGGGAAATGCAGTTACTACCAAAAACACATAAAGCAATGCAACCACAGGCAAAGTCCAATCAAAGGACAAACACAAAAGAAATGCCAAAACCCAGAAGATCTGTAATTCTACAGCAAACCAGAGACAATTCCCATCAAGCAGAAGTTGGCAAACTGGACTGACCCTGTCCCAGTATCCGTACTTCTGCCCTTGTGTCCCTGGATTGCATGTTCATGTTAAAGGGTGCGAGTGTGTAGTGTCCCAATTCTCCAGAGAAGAAGTTTGCCCCGCCTTTTATAAACCCTCGGTCCACACTTCAGCGAAGTCCGCATCATTTTGGACATATTTTTACCCACAATTCATTGCTGCATGTTATGTTTTGAACTAGAACATGGAAAAATGGCAACGTTTAGTAATCAAGATCCTTTGTTTATGGTGAAAATATATATATTTTTAGTACAACTACTGAAATAATTATTCTTACTTTGCTGTCCATGTGTAATATTACAGGTTTTCCCAGTTGAAAATATGCTTTAAATGTCTGAAAGTTATTTTACTGATAAAAGTAGTGATATTTGCACACTTCATGCTAACAAATTATTCTCCTTCCGTTTTCAAAAAGTAATAAAGCAGCCAATTTAATGATTTATTATTATTAATTATAAAAAAAAAGCAGTTATTTATCCCAGTTTCTCTAAAATACAGTAAATTTACAAAAATGTGTTCAGTAACTCATTCATTCATTAAAACGTGTGTTGATTTTATAACATGTTTCTTTAGAAGAATGTTTAAAATGATGTTCCTCTTCATTCAATTTTGAAAATGGCCGTCTCCTCACAGAACATATATGTTCCAATTCTCCTGTTTTCCCACACTTGAGCGCTACACACTCGAACACTTAATGCAGAATCAAGGTGATGATGATCCTTAAGTAGGGAGGTGTCCTTAGGGATGGCCAATGGAAGAAGAGAATGTAAAGATGTCCACCAATCCTGCAGTGAATTGTTATGGGCGGAGCAAAAGAATGGCAACCAATCATTTGTAGGCTTTGAAGTCCTTCCATTTACCAGCAGGGTAGAGCTGTAACTCTGAACATGGCATGGACGGGTGTCACCTTATCCCCTGCTTTTTTTCGTTTTGGTTCGTATCTGCTGAAGATGGAGCAACGACTGCACAATGCAGATTTGTATAAAAGAGAAAGGCTTTGAAAAGCTGCAGCAAATAGAAAACACACAAAAAAAATGAGGCTAGCTTAAGCCTCATCCAAGTAAAATAGTTTTAGATCTTTTTCTGTTTAGGCACAAGAGCTATTTGAGAATAAATGAAGCAGACACTGACCAGAAATACAAGAAAACAAAAAGGCACCAAAACCTTTACACAAATTCAAGAAGCTTCTGCACATTTTGTTGTTTATCATGAAATTACAAATGTACCGAGCTACTGTACATCTTCTCACCTGTGTCAGAAGCAAAAACCCATCTGATAGACATTTGTCTGTTCCCTAAATGCAACAACTGCAGAGAAATGGCAAATCTGTTTATCTGGACGCTGCTCAGACTTGAAGGCGTAACATAGAACCCCAAGTATGACGTTTCAGAAGAAAACAAACGCAGCTAAAAGCCTTTCTTTGAGGTAATTAATTTCTCTAATACGGATTAAACTAATCAATTTAGAGTCTAATCTTTTCCCTAATCTAATCTAGTCTAGTCTAATCTTAACACAGCTACTCATCAGTTCAGTGTATACTGAAAATTACACATTAGCATCTGGATCACAATTTTCTGTAGATGCAGATGAACATTTTAAAATACATGTTTATTAGGATGTCAAAACATTAACCAGTAGAAAAAAATATTTAGCTATTTTCCCCTTTTGTACTTAAGCCTCTTGTTTTTTAAATTCACATGCACAAGTAACAAGCTGTACATCTCCTGACTTACTGTGGGAGAACCTCTGTGTGTGTGTGTGTGTGTGTGTGTGTGTGTGCATGTGCATGTGTGTTTGATTATAGCAATAATTAACAAGATAAAATAAAGACGGAACTTGCAAGAGGAAGATTTTAGTTTTAGTCGTTACAGTTAATGCATGATGTCTGTTAAGAAAGGCTCAACAAGGCTAAAGTAGAACAGACAGATGCGCTCAGATACCAGCTTGAGGGAAAAATCACTGTTGGGAAACTGTGCTTGTACTGTTCAGAATTCAAATAAGTGTAGAGGAAACCCACTTGAACGATTGGAGACAACATTGAGCCTTGGCAGGCGTGTAGCAGTCTAGCAAAACAAAACATTAAAAATAAACTTGATATATAAAAGGCAGCTTGTGGTTTTGTGTCATTCCTGCGCACTGATACTCCAATACTAATAACAAAATAGCAAATGTACAGAATCAATCCTTTGCAGTGGGATATGTTGCATCAAACCAGTAACTGATCCATATTAGCATGCATGCAGGTTTCAGATCTAATGATTACAAAAAATTAAGCGCGTCCACAATGATGATGATGTAATACTTTGAAGAAAAGTTTTAAAGCTAAACTCAGCACAGCTTATGGATCTGACTACACATCCAACCCCCACCACACACACACACAGGCTTTTTAAACAACAGGTCAATTCTCCAGTTAAAGAGAAAATAAAAGGATCAGCAGCAAGATATTTAACTGGGACAGTGACTAGAACCAATACCCAGCATAACAAACTGGAAACCCTTGTAAATAATATATATATATATATATATATATATATATATATCCTCTGATAAAAACAGAGTTCCTTCACACTGTAACCAACAGGGTACTTTAAGGCTTAAGCAACAGTGGACTCAACTGATGCCTGTAAAGCAATGGAAGACTGTAACGAGATATCAAAGGGTTTCCTGCCTGCAATCTTGCAATTCCCACTGCGTAAAGTTATTAAAAATAATGACTGTTACGGGGTACAAAACAAATTAAATAAAATAAAGCATGACTGCTGAGCAGAAGAGTAAGTTACAACCCAATTTCCAGAGGACCCACATGATGGTTTGCACAAACTCTGCACAGTGAAGTCTACATCAAAGACTGATCAAAAGGAAATCTGACCTGTAAAAACCTGAGTATGAACTTTTAGAAGAAGAAAAAAATGACTTACCAGTGCTTCATCCTCAGAGAGAAGCTGCTGCTCATCACGGACAAGCACCACTTTAGCCTTGACTTCATTCACCGATACACTGTGGGGGTTATAAAGGAAGCGTATTAGTATTCCTCTCTGGTTTTCGGAGAATATTACAGGTTGATCTTATCAGGATGCACTGAACATATCAAGGTCATCCTCCAGCTGCACAGATACCTACAACCTGTTCACAGGGGATGCAGCTTCAGAGCCTTTCTATCACACAGGGAACTGAAAGATTTCACTTTTTCTTTCTTAATATGGAGATCAAACAAATATTGTACTCCTTTACCAATATGACATCACCTTAAGGTCAAACTCTGCGCTTTATGAAGCTCTCACCTGCGGACATTAAACTCAGCCGACATTCGGATGGGCAATTCTGTGTTCTCGCTCGGCACACTGTTTGGAACAGTGTCATCAAAATTAGGCATGCCGCCTCTTTTCCGACAACACTAATGCCTTGTTTGAAGCCATTCTCCCATGTTCATATCCTCCTTCCAGAGGTTAGAGCTAAACTGCCTCTACTGAGCTGAGATAATGACTGCACACCCAAAATCAATCCCCAGAGTCCATCAAAAGCGGAAGTGCAGGCAAACATACAAAGCGAGTAGCTTGTTCCACTACAGAGGATCAATGCAAGGAGTAAGTGCTGGAGAGAAACAATAGCTTTCAGCAGGGTGAAAGCAGCACAAAGGCTTCAGAACAACGGCTCTGGAAATCTGTAGTGAAGAAAATTGGCTTTGGCCCCAATCACTGAGGGCATTTCTACACGTATAGACAGCGGCATCATAAAAGCAGGTGCTTTGCAATACACACCTACGATAGGTTTCACCGAGGAGGCGCGTAATAAATATTAAGGAACTCAGACGCACAGGGATGAATCCTGACAGAGTGGAGTGGATAAAAAGCACAACCTGTTCATGGGCCTTTGGGAGGCTCCATCATGGTTCATTTCCTGAAGCAGTTGGTAGAATCTATTTATAGGCAAGCATACTGGTACCAGTTAATCCTGCACTGGGCTGCCAACTGCCTGCCAGCTGGCACAGTGGGTTGTACTTGTGTGGTGCACTGAAAGGTTTGAGATGAAATAATGGTGACGAAGACCAGATTCTACATTAATAACCATCGTTTCAACTAACAGAGGGAAGCTTTCACGTTAAATGTTTAAAAATTCAGAGTTGGGTTGAAAAGTCTAAAGGAAAACATATTTGCATCACGTTAAAGCATAAATCAAAATACAATTATGTGCATAATGATGTTTCTTAAAAATTCTTCTTGTGTTTCAGAGTAGATTCCAAACTTTATGGAAACAAATGGCTAAAATATCTCAATTATCGGATCCGAAATTTGGATTAGCTCAAAGTATAAATGACATAATTATTATCTGTGAATCAGGGAAGATCATTTGCAATTCCAATGAAGTGCACTCAGAATGGGATAATGTTTTACTAAGTGTCAGCAAGACAAAGCTTTTTCTTTTATTATTATTTTATAAAACATGAAGCATCTGCAGCGTGCATGTTAACCCACTCAGCTGCAACCACCTGGTAGAAATTCGGACTTTTGCATTTATAGGAACAGCAACTATATCATGCTGGACACCTTGGCGTGTTGAAATGCAAAGCCTTCACCTCCTGTTTCATTCAAACAGGCATCGATACATCAAGATATTCAGATCACCTGAATCCACCACGAAACAAAAGCTGGGGAGAAATACACAGCACTTGCAGACATTGAAGCTTTGCAATATATTTGTTTAAACTTAGCTCACAGAGAGAGGCTGATTTCGATGGAGTGTATTGAGCGGTGGAGGGTTTCAGAGCTAAGAAGGGAAGGGATCAGGGTGGGGGGGGGGCTGAGGCACTGAATAATGGTACACTTCCAATTGCAGGAATGCATAAATGGGCATATAACACCTATCGCCTAGAAAAATGCTGCACAAGCATTCTGTACTCGAAGCAGCCATATGTTTTATAGCCTACTTTAGGTCTACTTTACCCAGCCCACTTCCAATCTGAGAGAATATGCCCAGTTAGCTTAAGCAGGATTGATTTTTTTTTCTTGGTTGTTCTTCAAACATGTGAGAAAGCGAGGAATATGAGGGTGGAGTTGGCTGTAGAAGGAAAAGGCATGAAGAGGATAGTTAGGCTCTTCGGAGAGCTCTGTTTTTCTGCCAGCCGCCAATTTACACATCTTGCTTAGAAGCAGAAAATCTGCTCGGTTGAATGACATGCAACACTTATCAGCGCTAGTTAGTTAGTCCACTCAGATGAAGCATTTGGCAGAGGTGCAAAACATGAGCTGTCTGAAACTTGACGGAAAGAAAAAGCAGCTCCCTTTCTTTTTAAGTTTGCAGCAGAAAAGCCCTTCTGAGACTTCACAGCAGGTCAAGGTGGAACTAACGGGTACAAACCTCAACTGATGCGAGTTACAGAAGTCACGAAACACCTATCATTCTTCAGGACAAGTAATACAGGATTTCATTCTGCTTCATCATACCGGCCTTATATGCTGGTTCAGTGTCTCTGCTGGATTTGCTTTTTCAGGTCTTGCATGGTAATAAGAAAGTGAATTTGTAGCCAATCTGATACGGCATTATTTCAAAAAGCTCCACTAATGCACACTGACATGAATTGCAACAGTTCCTCCAGCTATTACATAAAGTTTTTCAGCTTTTAGCATAATTCCATATGATAATATGGATTAGTAAATAATTTCAGGCTGTGAGAAAACTTTAGGAAGAATTTTCAATTGATCTGTGTTAAAAAAAAAAAAAAAAAAGAGAGGTTTAATAGATTTGACGGACAGCCCTCTTCCTCTTATCCCCCCCCCCACCACACACACACACACAGGTATTCAAGCCCACTTTGCAAGATTTCTAAAAAGCCATGATGAAAAGCTCAACTGGGAGCAAATATGCTTAAAGAATTTCTTTAGTATTGGATTTCATAGCAATCTAAATAATGTGACAAAAAGCCTTTTCACTCCACAGAAGCAGAATCCTACAGGGAAAACTTTCAGTGTAAAAATATCTCTGGCGGCCTTCAAACTAACTGAATCAGTGGATCCCCATTATGTTAAAACCTCTGCCAGCACAATATAACCAAACTGTTATCACAGCATATTTCTATGGGAGTTTCAATTTAGTGTCACAACATTTAGAGTCATTAAAACTGGGGCAGAAAGGTTTTCGACATTACTCAGCATATTACTTACCTGCCGTCTTTATTGCTGTCCAGCAACTGGAAAAGGCTGGTTATTGTGTTATTCTGCTGTCTGCGTGCTGAAAAAGAGAAAATTACATCATGAGCACAACTGCTGTGACAAAACCAATGCATGGCAAGAACAACCGAGTATTATCTTTTATATAAAACCACGAAGGATTGGTTCTTTATCACTAGCCACTGCTATCAATACTAAACCATTTCAATACAAATGGAAAGAAAGAGCTGGATTTAAAAATGTGAGGGGGGGTAAGGAGGGAGGCAATCAGGCAATGAGTCAGTCACGCTGTGCAAGAACATTTGGTTTCCCTGTTGGGGGAGAAAAAAAAAAAAAAAAGTGTGTCAGTGTCCAGAATGCAATCAGGAAGCTTTGTGCTGCTACGGCTGGTATGACAGTGATTTCCCTCTTCTCCATTCATATTCACAGGCAGCTTAAAAAGAGATGCAGAAAACTTCCTCAACCCCTTTTCTGCCAAGCATGTGACCCCCAACTGATTCCTTTTGTGAATCGCTTTCATTGGAGTGGGAGGGAGAGGAAGTTCTCTCATGTTCAGAGCCGAGCATCTTCTAAATGATCAACAACACGTAGGATGTAAAAAAAAAAAAAAAAAAGGGCAAATGATCGGCCTCAAAGTCTGGGGGGGGCACTTTACATTATGCTAATTGCACATCCGCTGCAATTACCTTTTCATACCAATTACAGAAAAGCCAATTTAAATGTGAAAATAGCATTTTTTCCCCCTCCACAACATCCAGTACAAAGGACCTATGCTGACAGTGATCTGCAAGGAGATAAATGACACCCAGATTCATAAGTTCTGCCTCACCAGGCAAGAGCTTTAATGCCATTTAAGGATTAGAAGTTTCCAAGATGCAAAGTCGTACACCCACAACATGACTGGGAATCATCAAATGTAAATGTAGAAGACATACACCCCCCCCCCTCCCCCTTCCTCCTCACACTGTTGATTCTTCTCAACCACAGGAAAAAAACATGATCTGCTAAAATCCTCCTGCAATACGCCCGACATCTGTTGTATAAGCAGCCCATTCTTTTGTTTGAATTGCTCTCTATTCCCAACCTAATGCTTGACATTCTCAACCCATCCCCTGGCCACCACCTCACAAGAATGAGTGCACAAAAGGAGGAAGAGGGACGGTCTCATCCCTCCCTTGACTGCGATGCTGTAGCTATGAAAAACAACCATAAGTAGGATAGATGGAGAAGGGAGGAGAGAGGAGAGAGGAGGGAACAAAAAGATGGAGTGGATGCAGGTAGAAGGGGGTAAAAGGTAAGAGGGAGATGAAAAGAGGAAAGAGGAAAATAAGGAGGTGAGAGAAGTAGGAGGGGAAGGAAGAGGAGGAGGTTCAAGACATTGGTTCTTTAGGCCAATGGCACATATAGGAGGCTATGTTTACTAATGGACACCATCAGTCATCCACACATGTTGCCCTGGTGATATCAGAGCGTGCTTGTAAAATAGGAGAGGCACAAAGAGAAAAGAGAAAATGAAACATATCAGCAGGAGTCTGCAGATCTATGACTAGCCTACAGACCAGGTTATCCACACAGAGCTTTCTTTGTTATTGTGGGTTGTTGCAAGGCAATGAAAACACATTTTCCTGTATTTAACAGACAAGAAGCAATATTTGTGAATAGGAAATGACTTTTGTGGATGGAGACAAAAAATGCTTTGAATCGGAAACGGATCAAAAGGCTGCATGTTTTCGTACTTCACTCGAAAGAGGAGGCAACATTAGTGCTCATATTAGCAGGAAATAAGGACCTAAATGGTGAGTTTAAGGTTCGGGGTTTGTGTGATCAAAGTTTGTTTGTAGATCAACTAAAATTGTAATAATGGGTGCTATAACAGTGGCATGAAGCTTTTCTCCAGGTTTCTGCAATGTTTTAACAATACGAGTGTGATGTGACTAAATTAGATGATCCATTCACATGCAAGGAATTCATATCTCTAACAACAAGAACTGAAAAGGATAAAAAAAAAAAGATTGTTTTGTTGTTTTTAATAAACCTGCATATATTTAACTAGTTTAAAATTAAAGGCAGCTTTAATGAACTTTTCATCAGTCCTTAAGGGCTGATGTCCTACAGGTATTAAATCAGTGGTAGGGAAACTCGGCCCTCATGCTGTTCCAGCACACCAGATTGAAATAAATTAATCACTCTGCAGATCTTGATAAAAAGTTGGATCCATTTAATTTGGATTCTGCCAGAGGGTTTGTCTTCCAGATAAAAAGGGAGTTTTCCTTCCCACCATCGCCTAATCCAATCCAATCCCAGGCTGGGGATCTTTTGGTTTCCTTTATCTAGGCTATTTGATGAATTTGCTCAATATGATGTGAGACTGAGATGACACTGTCATGAAGTGGCATTATATAAATAAGGTTGAATTAAATTAAAATCTAGTGTGCTGGAAAAGGGATACATAGAAAACCTGCAGGATTCTTCTGCTAGACACCTCATTAAAATAAAATGGATGCCCAACAGCTTTTTATCAACTTCTGTACAAGTCTGTTAATGACCCATTTGTTTTAATCAGGTAAGTTGCTAAGGGGAAACATCTGATACCTGCAAAGTTGGTAATCCCCTCTCTCTCTGGGGTAGTTTATATTTCAAACTTTAAGATTTATTTACTTATAAAGGGCTTTTTATGCCACAGGCAACACAAAGTGCCTTACATGATAAAATTAATTAAACAACACCACCTAAAACAGACAACATAGCAATGCCCCCCCCCACTCTCTTGTCTTCAAGATCAATAATTAAAACTTCAGTTTTGTCCTGGTTAAATTCTCTGCCATCCATGACTTTATATCTAAAATGCATTTTAAAAGAACCTCAACAGGCTTTAGGTCAGGGGTGATGTAAAGCTGTGCATCATCAGCATAGCTGGGAAATTCAATGCCATGTCTTCTGATGACATCCCCAAGAGGTAACATTTAAATCAATTTCTAAAAGATCCTTAGACTGGTCAGACTCATATTAATAAACACATATGTGATAACTATGGATGAATAAAAAAAAAATCACTATTATCTTTGCAAACGCTGTTTAATTTAATCTGTTTTACATTTCCTTTTAAAAACAGACAAAATCTCTTGTGCTCACTGATCTTAATCCTGGCATGAATATAAACCCCAAGGTTCATTTTATCAGAGAAATGCGGTTAATTCCACTGCATTTTTTTAACAAAGGGTTTTAATAGCTATATACAGCCCGGGGGCACAGGCTTCCCACCCCTACCTCACATCATTAGATTGCAAACATTGCACAAACAAACTAGTATGCAGCAAGTAACCATAAAGCTGCTGAAGGTAACATAACTCCAATTAATGTGCATATTTACCACCAGTTAAAATGCTTGAAACCTTTCAGAAAAAACTGCATAAATTATAAATGAGAACAAACTTAAGATAAGCACATTTAGGCAAAACTAATAAAATAATTGAACTACCCGATGATGAAAATATCATCCAGCAGGAGGACAACAAGATGTGCCTGATGGAATATGATAATTATTAAAAAACACACTTTAATTAATCTGAAGAATTTGATTTATAATGTTAAATTTAAACAAAAAAAAATCTGCTGCTGTCATTTGTGGATGAATCATTTAGTTGCTCAAATGTTGCTTGCTTCTGAACTATGGCCCTGAGAGTGCTTTGCTTTTACCATCATGAGATGTTTCTTGTGCAATACCTTGGTAATAAGACACATTTATGGGCCATCAGTAGGGACGGATCAAGCTTATACATTTTAATTTTAATTTAGACTTACCCGAAGGTTCCTCTTCCTGTTCCACCCATTTACACTGTTCCCCACTGAGGCAGCGCCACAACAGCACAATGATATCCGACGGAACAGTGTTTTCCAATTCCAGTCCATGAAATACTATCACTAAACTAAATCAGGTACGTTGAAGTAAGAAAATAACATGCAGCATATATGCATTACTTTGGTTGTTTTCAAAAACTAATGAAATGATTATTTTAACAGCCCCATTTGAAATAAAACTGTTTAGAAAAACTACATGTTCAATATAATTTACTATCTATCCTAGACTCCGTTTACATAAGTTATGACTTTAAGAGAATTTCATAGTAACACATGAATAAATGAACTAAAGATGCACAGTAATATTGGCACTATAATATTATCGGCCAGTACTTGCTTTAAAATTAGGCACAGGACATTGGCCATTCTAATTGGTTAATTACAAGCACTGCTTTGAGATGAGCCTGCAGGTATGTCCGAATGTCCCGCACCACCTGATGTATGATCTGCAACAGGGGAGAGGTAGAAAATGTCTAAAATGTCATCAGTTTTGAGTTAAAAATTCAATGAGTTCTATTTGTATTGAGACAAAATGTTGCATGGTATCAGTGTGTTCATGGTTTCATACAACAGCCGATTGATCAGAACGATTAGCTGCTGTATGACAGACAAGTTACCTTCTGCAAATCTGTGACGTTAAATACATGGAGTTTCAGAAATCAATAATTCGGTAATCGGCCAAATGAGCAGTTAAATATTAGTATATCTGGTTTTGGCCAAAAATCCCATTTTGTACAAAAGTTAACACTGACCTTGTAAAGTTAAAGGTCTGTTGAGGACTTGGCTGCACTGCTGTATGTGGCATGATATGAGCTGCTGTCTGCAGAGACATCTGGCAATACACTGTCATAAGTGCATGCGTAGAGGGAAGATACGGTTTTCAGTAGTCGGCCAGCAAAAATCAGGTCAACTGGGTGGATTACGAAGAACATGAGGAAATCCCCTCAAACTGTGGGTGAACTTGGGGACAGAGGAGCTTTGCATATTGGATGTGCCATTACCAAAAAGAAAAAAAGAAACCAATGTAATTACATTAGGTTTCCGAATGACAAAACTTATATCAAACAAACATCATTAAAGAAGAAGAGGACCTCAGTCTGAACCTAAGGCTAATCTTAGAAAGTATTTTTCTCATTAACTGGGAATAACAGTATCTTTGTTATGTAAATGAGATTCCTGATTTCCCAACATACTTTGTACATTTTAATAAAAACAGTCTTTTCTTGTTTAATGAAATTACTGTAAATTAAAACAGGTATTTTAACAAACAACTGTATCGTTATTGAATTTGCATAATAAAATGTGTTTTATGAGATAATATGTTGGAGGTGGTTGGCTAAATAAAGCTCCATTTTGAATCTTGTCAACAGATTACATACAAGAAAAAAGTGCAAAACCTCAGATTGCTGCTCTGTCACATTTAATATCCTCAGCTCTCCATTTTTCAATTTTTTTTCACTGCACCACACACATGGCAGCACAGAAACTAATTTTCTACAAGGGTACAAATAACCTCGCTCTCTTAAAACTTCTCAATAACTGTAAGCGAAGCCCTGGAGACCCATTTGAGCGACAGCAGTAGTAAAGGGAGGGACTATAAAGTTCTACTTTGCAGGCTCAGCTGCTTGTTCTCCTGGCATTTCATTTGTATTTTGACTCAGGCTACTGACGGGTCAGAAAGTGACAGAAAACAAATTAATAGAACAAACTGTGTTCTGATGTTCCTGTATATAATTCATAACCTGGTGAAAAGCAATATGTGTCCTTGCTGGTACGCTGTAGTTAAAGGTTCTTTTCAGAGGACTATTTCCAGGCTTTATTGTACAAAATACACAACTAAAGTGAGTGACCTGGTAGGATATGTGGGTGGGTGGGTCACAAGTCCATTTCAATTGTTAGATTTTTATTATAGCACTTATGGTGACAAAATAAGGTTAAAAAAGTCAAATAAAATAAAACAACTCAGCATTTATTTAGTTTAAAAGATAAAAAGTGCTTACGAGTCTGTTTAGAAAATCAATTACAGACATGTATGACAATCCTGTGAAAACCTGACAAGAAGTCCAAACATTAAACAGAAGATTGCTTAATGCATATATTAAAGAAATTCTATGAAGCAAAAAAAAGAGCAGTATTTGAGTCATACAGAATTGTGTTATATTGATATAAAAATAATAGGTATTTTAACATATTGCTTGACAGATCGAACATTTTAACTTTTACCAATTTAACTCAGCCAGTCTGCACACGCTACATTTGCTCCACACATTAAATGAGTGTAAATCCTTCATAACCCATTTTCTATCCTACTTTACAACTTTCTGTAAGTCAGAACATGACTTAAATGGCGAGCCAGCTTGTGCATAAAGCGATAAGGGAATTTTCCTGTGACTCATAAGCAACTTCTCTCTCAAGGTTTGAGGAACGTCAAAAAAAGGAGAGCTGTGTGAATGCAACATGCCATTGCTCAGCAATCCTTTTCTACTCAGGCAGAAAAACATCTTTATTTAACCCTTACTGTTCTTTCTGAGGTTCTACCGTTTGACATGCCAGGCATCTGACCCGAGCCTCTATGGCCTGTTTACTTCTGTTGGTGGAAGCATGAGCTGGAATGAAATGCTTGCTGCCTCGTTGCTGGATAAATGGCACAACTATGCAAACCGAAGCAATCCTGCCAAATGAAAAAATGTCTCTAAATGGAATGACTCTTACCTCTGTCCCCTGCTTCTTGTTGTGCTTTTAATGCCTGCTCTTTGAGTCGGTCGGCCTCATTTTTCCTCCATCTGTGTTCCTCTAATTTGATCTGTAGGTCCTCAGCAGCCTGCTGCAGCTCCCTGAGCTGGGCCTGGACACACACACAAGATAAATCAAACCAAGCTCTTACATATTTTTATCTTGATATCATCCATTAAATAATGCCAGAAATCTAAACAAGTACGATTGCAAGCTTGGTTTTGACTCCAAAATTGAAAAATGACTACCAGGAATCAGTCTGCGTGAAAATTAAGTCAACTTTCAGGCAAAGGATTTGCTACGGCAGCAATGCAGCTCTGAGGATGGCAATACCAGTACATCTGTTCATCAGTCAGTCATATCTCAGCACCTGGTAGATGGCACAAAGTCACATCTCCTCTCTGTGACTGATGCCCTGCTTTTCTCCTTTCTCGCCTTCTGTTTTGGTGTTTGTTGAGCACTTTATTTAATTAATAAATTCTGTTATTTTTCTGGTAAAATCTGCCTTGAACTACTTTTGACACTGCTTCAGAGTCAGATGTAAACAATTTAGACTTCCAACCAAACAGCTCCACAGTAAAAGCAACATCTGCCATATTTACCTCTAGTGAAACGTGCTAGCATGATTGTATACATATAAATACATAAACATAGCAGAATCGCCACTGCAAGCATGATGATAATAATGAATAATTCCAATTAAAAATAATTAGTATCCAAAACCAGATGATTCATTTAGCAGTCATCTTAAATCATTTCTAAACTGGGCTGTTTTGCAAGAAGCACATACTGCCAGGCTAATTTTTATCTAAATCTTTTTCATCATTGACAGATTAGCAAAAGATCACCTCATTTTCAAAATCTGTTCAGCTACAGAGCCAATGTTCACACATTTCTAAGCAAAGATAAATGATTACATCCATATTGTAGCAGTTAAAAAAGTAACTAAAGAGAAATTATCAACCCACTCTGTAATCATTTTGACTCTTAGTCCAATATTCTTTACACATTAGTCCAATAACATCCTGACCCGAACCATGTATTGAAATAAACTTACTGAACAGCAGTCAGATTGGCACAATGGACTCATTAAATCAGCCGCATCAGATGATGCTTCTGTCATACCAGAAACGACAGCTTGTGACAAACAAAGCATAACCCACCATCACTCTTTGTAATGGATAAAATTAATATTCACGCTGATATTTGCTTGTGTGTCTGTGTGCGTGCGCAAAATTTGCTTTCCAATCTCTTCTCTGAGACGCATCATCCAATGATGGATTCTGCATGGTTCAGTGAGGGATGATCACCTTTCTAGGCCAGGCTTCTTGCTCAGCTACCTTCAGTTTGAAGCAATGATTTATAGCTGCTATTATCTAAGAACAAGAACATATTTACCTCAAATGAAAAACTTCCTGCACAGTCAAGAAACTCATCAATACTTTGCTTATAAGCTTCATATTGTTTCTAGGAATGGATGTTTTCCTGTTTTAAAAAAATCTAACATGTAATGTTAAAGATCCAAAAATTGTAATGTTAATCCAAATTGGGGCATCTTCAAATGCCACATATCATTTCCTGCTTTATATTGCAAAGGTGAAAGTGGCAACAAAGACACTCAGAAACCTTCTTGAGAGAAGACCAATTTCCAGCTGATGTGTTTTAATTGAAGGCTGCTACATTGATTAGAACAAATTCTAACAAGTGGTTTCTGTATCTCCTCTTTTTTATTCAACCTCTGAACGAGATATACTTCGTATTTGAGTGGATGTGAAATGTTTTCAATGCAACAGCCTTAAAGTAACCTTGTCGTATCAACAAAGATGTTATAGAAAGCTACTGCAATATATTCCCTAATATTATGGCAGGGGAAACACTGTAAAGGGATTCGCTGACACTTTAAGCCTTGATCAGCTACCACCAAGGGAAAAAACAGAACAAATAAAACATTTCTGTAGTGTAAAATCCCAAACTTCTTAACACGTACATGTGTGTGTGAGCATGCATGCATGTAAGCCAAAAAAAAAAAAACGGCCTTCAATCACATCTACTTAGTTAAATAAGTGGTACATATAAAACGGTTTTTTCAAAAGAAATACATGCTTTCAAAATTACAGATATTCTTGAAATGCTTTTTTAATAAAAGCTGCTTTGTGAAGTGCTTTAAAATTCCTTGAAAGTAAGTGATTGCTACTGAATAATGCACAAAGTGAGAAGAACTTAGCATAGCTGTAAAATGTGCTGTAATATGTGCTGCAGCAACAACAAAATTCAAACTGCATCATTTACAATGACAGTAACTAAATGCTGATCAATAGTTTGCTTTCATAATTCAAAGATTTTGGTTAATAATGCACTTATGTGCATTTAGGCTCTAAAAGATTTAGTATTTAAAGTGTAATTTGCTTGGATTTGGGTTTAGGAAATGTCATAACTTATCAGATGATGAGGATCAAATGTTTTGTTTTGGTTTGTTTTGTTTTTTTTCAGATATACGTTACATATGTCCACTTTTTTTCCAGAAAAGTAAGGATGGAGGCATGTTTACCACTGTGTTGCATCACCTCTGCTTTTAACAAGACTGCTTATGTGTTTGAGAGCCGAGGAGACTGTTGTGGTTTGAAAAAGAAATATTTTCACACTCTTGCTTCACGTGGGACTACAGGTGCTCAACAGTTCAAGGTGTCTTTTTTTTCTTCTTGATTTTAGTGTAGCTTTTTTTTTTCATAGCTTTGTGTATTATTAAATGGATTGTTTTCTACTATAATGAGCTAAATGTTCTAAATGTGTCATCCATCTGGACTGCAGGCAATGCGTTTAAATTATTACTTTAACATGTCAGAGGACAATTTTCGCCATAAAGCGTAAATAATCGATAGCCCCCACTGCGTCCTGGGTTGCATTGGGTTGGAATTGATAGGCCTGTTGCAATAAGCAATAAGTCAATTTGCACAATAACTGATTGTCATCCAGTTGTTTGTTGCAACTGGTTGCTCTACAGTGCATCATTGTAAATAAGACTAATTCAGAGGCAGGGGTACCTTCGCCTACAATGTTTCACACATTTGTAGTCCAAGTCCATGAGTACAAGCCCAGAGCAAGCCAGGGAAACTTGGAAGGGAAAAAAATAATGTTGGTTTGTTTTCCCGAGTGTAAACAGGGACGGCTTGCTTTTGGAGCACCAGATTTATTGTACATAAGCACAGACATAAACCCTGGATGAGCACAAACTAATCTAAATGTTCTTTAGAAATTAATGGTTGTTGATTTTTTAAGAGTTAACTTACCATTTTCATAACATTTTTATTAGTTAAAAATGGTCTCAAAATGACCTTGAGTTTAGTGCAGTATTGTTTAATAATTTCTGGGACAATTCATCGCATGTCAAGCTTTATTATTGTGACAGGCTCAGGGATGGGTTCCTGGTAAAGCTGTTTATGTGAATCTTTAACAAAGACACTAAAAATGAACAATTTACCTCCTATAGCTTTAGAGTTTTTGAAATAGGGACAACATGCATCATAATCTTCAAGTTCACAAACTGCTATATTCGTTTTGCTTTAAGGGTAGCAAAATATGAAAGGATACGCATGAAATAAATAAAGAAATTGTACATATCTTACAGCTTGGAACCAGTAAACATCTTAGCAGACAAAAAGAAAACCCTCCAACAACATGCTGGAGTTGATGTTTACACCTGGTACCGAGAACATGCAGATAAAATCACCATGGAGCCAAAGTTGCTAGCTTAGATTAGAAATCTACAGTCAACCTTTCACCCCGTGTGTGGATGAAATAACGTTCGATCGGATGGCAGTTTCTTTTTATGGTGTCTTTCTCTCTTCTCTTTGAGTTTCTCTTTAGTCTCTTCACTGTCTTTCTGTCCTCTTTTCTTTTCCGGTCGAGTCCAGCAAAATATGTAAATCAT
>JBAMIG010000005.1:8052959-8069888 GCA_037177335.1 Kiunga ballochi
GATTTATACACAGCATGTTTTCCGTATCACTGACCTGATGTAAAAATTCCACAATGTAGCTCCCACTGTGACCAGTATGACTTTTTAATGGTTTGTTCTTTTTTAGGTGAGACAGGTTGTCCTTGAGGTGTCTCCTCTCCTTAGAAGGCATTGGATTTTCATCACAGACTAAATATAAAAACTTGTATGGAAAGAGTGCCATCAATGCACACAGGAATCTATAAATAGAGGAAAATGATGCTTCAATATCAGCATAATTAAGCAAATGTGTGGATTTTGGACTAAATAGATTAAATAGATTTTTTTGCCCTTTTATCATAAAAATAATTTAATAATGTTTTTTACATATGGATATTATTTTTTCTGCACTGTTTATTAATTTTACATCCTAATACCAAAAGACAAAAGATTTTTATTGCAAAATTGGAAAAGTAAATATATTTTTAATTTAAAAGGTAACTTTATTTCTTTGTTTAGGCTTTTGGATTGCATGCATCCTGACACTTTTTATGGATGTTCTCTGTTGTATTTCTGTGGTACTATTGTCACTCCATACGTCATTTTAATGAACTATCTCAAAACTTACTCCCAAAATCTAACATTTCCAAGAAACAGATGGGGATAAAAAATATTTTCCATTGTTAATCACAGGAACAAGAGTTCAGGCAACAAACAAAATGATGGATGATAACAATAATAAATAATAACCCAGAGAGAAAGACTTATCAGATTGTCATTCCGTGTTTTAGTCATCAATAACTGACAGGTCAGCTGAAGTTCAACATTGCTGCTTAAAAGCATCTTTAATAGCATTAATATGAACACATTACTTTTAATTACTTACACAAACCTGAGCAAGCAGAAGAAAAGCATGAAGTATAAAACACAGCTTTTGTTAATTTTATTAGCTTAGTCTCCTTAACAACCATTGCCAACCTCCCCCACTACCACCACGCCATCATCTCAGAAGAAATGAGTAATGCTGTGAGCAACGGCAGCAACTCCATCATGCTTCACTGCAACTGGTTTCAGATAAGGACCACCACCCACATTAGCAGGCAAGTAATTATTTGGATTTCTGCAAGCAGGTGGTGATGGAAACAGGGGTGATCAAACTCCTACATATCCCTAGATAAACATCAGGGGCTTGGAGGCTCACCAGCTCCACTCCTTGAAATGCTCACCGGTAGCCCACATGTCTTTCTCCAGCCATGCAGTTATTACACACTGCATGCCAAATTATAGCCAAGGGGCTGGTGAAAATACTGTACACTGCTCTGGTTTATGTCTTGTACCAACTTGATACTAAAGAGGTCTCTTAAAAAAAAAAAAAAAGGAGGGGGCAGTAATAAAGAGAGAGGGTAAGTGCAAGAATTATTAATAAATCTATAAGTTAAATATTAAGAAGAAGAAGTTTTAATTATGCATGATCATTCAAGACGGTTTGTGCATAAACATGTTGTAAACATGTTGTAAACATGTTATAAACGCTTACAAACTTTGAATAAACTTTTTACTTTCCATCAAAATTCTCAGGAAAGGTGTGAACCGGGTGGGATGCAGGTAAATACTGACTTTAAATAACAACCAGGATAAGAGCACACTGAACGTGGAAAAAGACTTCATCACTGCTTACTTTATCCCATCCATCCATCCATCCATCCATTATCTACCGCTTACGTCCCTATCGGGGTCACGGGGGGGCTGGAGCCTATCCCAGTAGTAAACGGGCGAGAGGTACACCCTGGACGGGACGCCAGTCCATCACAGGGCTCTACTTTATCCCTTTTAACTCAAATACTGCATTGCGCTTAGGTGACGATAACTGAGGCCTGCAAATCAGAGTTTGCAGTTTCAATCTGCATCAAAGTTTGGCTGCTAACTATGCAAAGCAAACTGGATTAAAAAGGAAAAAGCTTGTGTGAATTTGTGTACTAATAACCATATGGGCCAACATTACAGCTTAAAGTAACAGTGCTGCTGTCTCTCCTGCACCCTTACAAATTCCATCTTTCACATATTCCGTAAAGTTTTACATCAGATATATCCCTGAATAGTACTTTCATCAACAACTGATGCTTCATACTTTACAAACTAGACTTTATAGTGGTTGCATTTGCCTTTATATACAGCTTCCCTCAGTGCACAGCTACATTTGAAACACTATGCATGGGAATTTTCATCATCATGCGGCTAAGAATGGTCGACATTATCCATAGAAGCTGTTACTCAATTCTGTGTTTAACATGCTGTTTGTGTAAATGTATTAACTTTTAGACATGTCCACATTTAGCGTTGGACGGACTGGGCTTTTAAACAGTTTGAGATTCATTCAATCACTTCCTAAAGCTGACAATCTGGAGCTGTTTGACAGAAGTTGCACATATATGATCAAATCCATCTGCAATGTAATCATCTCATCTCCTCTCTCGCTGTAGCTGCATTTGTATGGAGGTTTCAAGTAATCACAGATAAGGAACATTTTCACACTCCTAATCAGATCCTATATCACGATCTGCTCCCCTGCAACATGCATAGCTTTGCACGGGTTTTTCCAACGAGACATCCACCTCAGATCTAATCCCTCTAAGCACTCTGTGTTCATTTGTGTGGTGGGAGGAGCGTTCGGCCGAGGATGGGTTCCAACAAATGTGACGGTATGATGCAATGTTGGAGAAAAGGTCCAAAGAACATTGTTGGAAAAACCTCTCAACTGGTTAGTTTTTGAGATAGAATCACAAAGTAACCCTAAAGCCTGTTTTAACCTTTTTTTTTTGTTTATTTACTGACCTTTTTATATTCATGCTTTTGAATCAAATGGGGATGTTTGATGCTTTGTCCATAGAAGTGAGTTTGCTGCAGAGATAAAATATTACATTATCCCCTCTATGGCCTGACGCATCCTGCATTTGGTACTGTTTTTGAGACATTATGCATCACTTTATGGCAGAAACTTTACTCAAAACCCTGTTGGTTACCAGATGATACGGGTTTCCTGCACCCTGTTAAATATAAGAAAGCAGAAGATTACCCAATAATAATTTGAACCCTTTTTGTGGTGATAAATCATAAATATATACATATTAAATCAATTTCCCTCTGATAAAATGCTACAACAGCTCAAGATTTTGCGGAAAAACAATTGTTTAAGAACTGTTTTAGTAATTATCATTCATTTTGAACAGAGAGAAAAAAAATTATTCTTTATGTCTTCTGTTTAAAAGGGAAAAGAGAAGAGTTTCAACTGATTATTGATGATTGGAAATGACTCCTTCAGGGCTGCAGCCCTCCATCTTGCCTGCAGTCATTAATTAGATCTAATCAACACCACAGGGGAAAGTTACTGTCAAGACTAATTAGCCAAAATAGAGCTTCTGTAATGGGAAACAAATGAACAACAACAGTTAACTGTAACAGCCTGCTACATGCAGTATGACTCATTCAGTCTCAGTGGGGAAGATTTTTAGAGCGACACCACACAGAATTACATTAACACTTATTTCAGGATATGTCTGTACATTAAGCACACGCGGGTTCTGAAACATAAAGCGCTAATCTATAACATCTCAAAATCTTAGTTAATAACTTACACAAACACATTTTTACTTTTTCTATTCGCAGCGCCGTTTTTTTTCCAACCCCAGCCCACAGAGGTCATGAGAAATGTTGATTTAATCCTTTCCTTGTCCCCACACTACTTCTAAGAGTAAGAGCAGGGAGTTAAAAAAAAAAGAAAGAAAAAGAAAAGAAGGATCCTTTGTTTTTCCCACAGCACTTTGAACAAAAGGGGTCGGGACTGGGGGGAAAGCATACAGACACACCACCTGCAATTAAGAGCTTAGAGATTGTCCTCTTAGCACAAAAACCCTCGGCAACCAAGGAGAAGAGAGGAAACGTCAAGATTAGGTGGGAAGTGCTACGAGAGCATTATAAAAACGTGAGAAGTGAAGACGTTTGTCACAGAGTATTACTTACACAATGCTGAAGAACAGTCACCTTACACCGTGTGGAAGAGCAATTGTGGAGGATTTGCTAACTAGTGGCTACTGATGTCACTTAAATGATGTGGGTTACAGGTTTGCACTGGAGTCACACACACTGTGAACAAGGCTGTGTTTGTTTGTCCATATGCTGGATTGAGTAAGTAATACCTGCACATCTGCTGCAGGGGAGAAGGTGTTAAATTGTCCTGAGAGTGCATAATTTTCAGTGTTGATGTGTGTGAGAAATTTCACTGCTAAAACATTTCAGGGATTCAAACTTTCTGAACACTTCATGAAAACATAACTGGGTCAAATGCACCGAGCAGAAATTAAAATCAGCCAAAAGACGATGAGAAGATTGTAATTAACGGCTCTTCAATCAAGCAGAAGTGTGGGAATTATAGCATCGTGTTTTACATTTATGACTGAACTCATAAATGAACTGAATGAAGTTTTAGCGCAGAGCAATTCAGCAACACCAATGACCTTTTTTTAAAAAAAAAGCCTCACAAGTTTGTGCAAACTTTTTAATCATGACATTTAGCATTTGTGTCAGTTCTCATTAGCTAAGAAAAAGCAACGAGCAGTATCTACTGCTTGGCATTTCTGTACAGCGATCGCAGTTTTCACCTTCTGTTTTGCAGTAAGGACATGTCCTTTACAAACAAAAACTGCTGCAAGGAGATATAAATAGGTTGCCGTTGTTTTCCTACTGAAGATAATTACAAAACCTACTATATCACATAAAAGGTGGCTTTTTGCAATCACTGGTATTTACTGGTATTTATATATACACTTATATATATATATATATATATATATATATATATGTTTTCCGTCTCCTTTCTGAGTTTCATGAATAAAATCCCCAGGCAAGCTCCTCTTTTATATGGACTCCTGTTAAAGTGTGGATATTTTCTGTACATTACCATAGGAATCTTATCAAGTCAGAGAAACATTTATCTGCCTTTCCACATCCAGAAGTCTAAACAGCTGCAGTGTAACAAAGTTGTGGGTCATTTAATCTCTGTAAATTTCCATAACAAATTAACATGTGAAATGTACATAAATGTGCATTAAAGCATACACATAAACTGTATAAAGATGTATGGAGCAAATGTGAAGATCATTGGGAATTCACTGGTTCCTACCTCTGCCATCTTGGCAGTGTCACTTGTGTTGTTGCTGCAGAAAATACAAAAATGAGCAAACACATGTAGATGGGGGGGTGCTAAGTTTGGGGTCGATGATTGATATCTATCAAACTCTGAGCTGCCTGTAGCTGAGAGCTAACTGAGCTAATTCAGATCAAACTGGCTAACTAGCTAACTGCAGTTCTTTGCAGCCTGTTAATAAGCCATTCATTTCATTTATCTGCAAGTTACCTCTAAAACACACAGGGCAATAGGATGCTTGAGGACTGTGGCCTATGTGAGGATTTTTCACTTATCAAGGTAGCCTCAGAATTAACCCTGCATTTCCCATACAGCATTCTAGATCAATGTTCTGAACAAGAGGGCATTTAGTACAAAAACACCACCTCCTGACCTCTCTAGGAAAGTGCTGTCCTGCTCATTGCAATGTGCAATATGTACTTTATTTGGGTTTTTATAACCCTAATATCAAATATAAAGACGAATTGATTAGGCTCTGCCCAAAACCTCTGGGCTTTAACAATACCATACTGTGTGTACTGTGTGTGTACCATACTGTTTTGGCACATTCACTCAGCATCGCAAACGTTTCCACTTAACAGCTATTAAAAGTCTAAAAGATTTGACCAGAAAGCTTTAATGTTCCAAACAATGCATAACATGTCTGTTGCACAGTCCCATGCTGGTCCTGCAGTCAGTTGTAGACTGGCACAAGCAATGTAACACCCCACCACACACAAATACTCCCATCAAGATGAATAATAGCACCTGAAAACAGGTAATGTGTTTGTTTTAGAAAGCTGTGTTACAACTCTGTCATCCAGTTCTTTTTGTACATGTAGGCCTAGCAGAGGTATATTTGGGATCTGGTAAAGATGTGGCACTTTGTGGCGCCTGGTCCTGGATCATTTGTGAACCCACAGCAGAACCATGCTGGTAGTCCCAGAGCAGCAGAGGTCCTGCAGTGGGTGGCAGCTGGCTAACTCAGCAGAGACTGAGGATGTAGGCTAAGCCAGGCATGTAATCCCTCACTCAGAGCCGGAACGCATCGTCAACGCAGGAAAATAAATATGGAAGGGTGAATCTCTGAGCAGGGAAGATAAGAGAAAGGCTATTAACAAAACGGCATATTATTTCACAACTTTCAGTACTATCATTTGCATTTTTTTTAAATGTAGAAATTGAAAGTGCTTTAAAACACTCAAACTATACAGAAATGAGCCACCTGTAGCTGTATCTGAATAATGTATCTGCTCTGTAGTGCTGTGTGGACCAACACAGATTACTTTGAGTGAGTAAATCTTTGCATCCATTCATGCATGGTGGCGAGCTCCTTCATTTATGATGATGTATTAACACTGCTTACATTCGCCCTTGCATTGGCACTCACAAAGTGCTTTAGGTCACTCTTTCCTAATTTGGATCAATTATCCCATTTCCCCTTGCTGAAACACTGTTTCTCTTTCAGCATAATGTCTCCGCTGTTTGTCAGCGCTGTGTCATGCGCCTGCACCTTCATCATTCTTACGCGCGCATGTTGGGGTGACTGAATGCTCACTTTCTTTACTGTCTGAGGCTCATTTGAAATTCAAAATATTGCTTCACTGCAAAGCTTCAATAATATTGACTCTTATTGACTCTGCTGGAATATATTTAGGCCTGGATTGTTTGGTTTTTGGGGTGAGGGGTGTTGTTTTTTTACTTTAAGTATGGATGTACACACTTCTTGGACTGCAGGCCTACGCTTTGTATGGCTAAAAAGTAGTGAAAATTACAGCAAAGTGAGTAAATGTATAACAAATTTCCTTTAAAGCAATGGTTACTTTCTGTTTTTCATTAATAGAATCTGAGAGTTTTGAATATATAATGCAAATTCTTCCTAGTGTTGACGCTGCAAATCACTCACGTCAGGCATCCACTAGATGGAGTAATACATCAGAAGTTTCCAGAAACAGCAGCAGCAAAACACCAACATGCATCAAATACAATCGTGTCTTATGTTCGGACATGCAACTAAATAACATTTTAGACTATTTAAACCTATAATATCAGGAGCAAACTGGATATTTTGCACCACTCTCGTCTGTTTTCATTAAACATTTTTTATGAACAGCAGCCCAAAGGTGTGAAGCAACCCCCAAAACACTGACAAGAGTCCGGGCTAAACAAAGGGTTGATATTCAAATAAAAAAAATCCTGAAAATAAAAATAAACTTGATTTTAAATGTTGATGTAAAGGATTTCCACAGGTGTTTCAAATTGTGTTGATTACTACTCATTGTTTCAAAACTGTGTTACAGCTCCCTCTGGTGTATTATTGGAGAATTGCAGCACTGCAATGCTGTAAATGGTGATCAGTTTAGTTATCAGAGGTCAGGAAAAAATACCAAGGTGCATCCTGCATATCACCTAATAAACACTAGGACAAAGCTCCATTATATTTTAGATGGATGGGTGGATTTTATATATATATATATATATATATATATATATATATATATATGGAGTTATAACAAGGTAAATTACTTGTTAGTGAGGGTTTCACCCTACAAGTAATGACTCAAAGAACAATGGACACTATACATGCATTTTCAAAAGCATGTTGGATATTTTATGAGCAAATTCATTTGGTTGCTGTTTGCTTAAAAAAAACTAAGTTAAAAAACAGGAAGGTAAAAAAATTCTTGGACTATGACATTGGTAAGACAAATAATTAATTATCAAGTAACGGATGAGTGTCCATCTGCAGATTTTGTATGTTTTTCCTGCTCTAACACGTCTAATTCAAAATTAATTTATCTCCTCAAAAGAAAATTCTCCCCGAGCTTTGCAATGACCCGTTTTTATTTGAGTCAGGTGTGTTAAAGAGGGCGAACACCTAAAACCAGCAGCTAAATAAATGGAAGCACCAGAAAAGCACATCCCCAAAACTTAACATGTTTGTTTGTTTGTTTGTTTTATGGTTGACCGGTTTGGCAACAGCCAGTTGCCACTGCTAGAAATATATTCATCAGTTTAAATGGTTAACAAATAAAGCTGAAAATATGAAAATAAATCAACATTTACATCCAGATGCTTCTCACTTTCCCATTGGATTTAATACAGACCGTACTCATTTCAATTAAATCAGAACATTTAGTAGTTTATATTCATAGTAAAGACACCTTATAGTTTATTTTAGGTAAGTTTCGGCATCTTTCAACACGTCATCAGACAGAAGAATGTCTTCTGGCTGCTTTGCAACATACTCGTGATAACGTGTTTTGAAGATGGGTGGGAAAGGCTTTTATCACATCTTTAACAGTCTCATTATACACCATTTAAAGCAGGTGTAATTACTTAAATCATCTGACGGCACTGTATCAGAGTTCAAAGTGCAATTGTTTTTTTTATTGACAGTAGTAAAAGAGATTATGTAAAGGAGACAAATCACACAAAGCTCAATTCCTTAAAGCACAAGCTTTAATCTCAAAATGCGGTTTTATAGCTGTTGTGTAAGCAGAAGTAAATTAGCTTAGCTAATATTTTCATTTACAAAAAGTAGCATGGATCCATGCTTTTGTTAAAATTTTTTAATTTTTAGGGAACTTTATTTGCATTTGCAGTTTTATTACCCTGTTTTGTGTATTACATTGTGAATCCTATCCCAGAAACAGGGATCATCCATAGTATTTCACAGCAACTGAGGAGGTTTCTTTGAGGCGTGAACATTGTTGTCCGTATTTTCGTGCACAGCTTTTCCTCTAAAGAATGCAGATACAATATAGCTCCCCATTGTGCAGGGACGTGAGCTGAATGACAAGTCCTTTCAGGACAATGCCGGTAATGTTGTTGTGTTTTCTAACATGCTTAATCCAATTTAACTGCATATAAACCGCTCCTCATCCTGCAAATGGAAAAACCGCTACTGTTTTCAACATGTTTAGCTGCTTTCTGTCACTGAAAGTATGCAATAACTTGTTAAAGCAGTTAGATGGGAATCTTTTAATGCTGTGATTTATGGTTTTATGGTCTAAAAAAAAACATATCCCAATCTTTTTCTGAACAAACTACCATATAACACAGTTATTATCAGTAGATTTATCATGTAACCTATCAAAGGGTGTATCATAGATCAATAGATAACTGCTTCACACTGAACAGATAAATTAGATTCATTCAAATTATGTTAGAAACTACAGGTAGGGAAAAAGCGGAACTATTAAAGAAGTGACTGAAGGGTTTTTCAGCTCTTTTTATAAATGAAAAGGATCCCATTTATACCTGTTTACCCAATAAGGTGCCCGCACAAATGATTCACTTATAGCACAGAATTTCCCTCTTATAGGTATCATCCTGGACTAAGAGCAGGAGGAAACCTTTAAAGGGAGGTCCTGAAAAGTGATGTGGTGTAAATCTAATATTTTATGTTTTTTAGTCAGTTATATGTGTAAACATGTTACAAAAAGACATATTTTTCTGTCTTTTTCCTCATCAAACATGGAGATGCAACCTTTATTCTTTGTCAAAGTGTCTAAAAACAGAAAGAAAAGAATCTGCTATTTATCTATATATTAATATTGAAGTGTTACTCTGGGAAAGATCCCACTGATCCATTCAAACACTGACATAAAGTTAAATGCTAACAGAAAGGAAAGCGTTTCTAAACCACTGTGTTTGTAATACAATCACTGTATTGTTTGTACTTCAATTCATCTGAAGTAAAAAAAAAACAAACACAAACATCTATTTTCAGTTTTTAAATGTTCTCTTCAGGGTCCAACTCAACACTGAGAAACTCCGGCTGCTGCTGTTTTCATGCCAGGCACAAACTGGGGGACAGAGAGGGGCTCTGTTGAGTGACTGCAATGAAAGCCACACAAACAGCTCCTTTTGTTTCGCCCGTCCTGCAGAACAGTGTGACAGTGTTTAACTATGCCATATTCCCTGAAGGGAGTTGCCCTCTCGTTATTTATCATCAGGCTCCTGAGGTCGTGCAGCAATCACCCTACATTTGACACAGTCTGTGAATGGCTACATCAGCAGACAGATAATCAGTGAGATAAAGACGAGGAACCTCCATGCCAGCTCAGGGAGGTGGAGGGGGGGGTGTTATAGTGAGAGGGGGAGGGCTGGGTATAAATAAAGGCCAGTGGGGCATTCGCAGTCCCACGGTGTCCCAGTGCTTCATCACAGCCCGACAAGCCTGCAGATATGGCGTTTAATGGAACCTGGAAGGTCGACCGCAATGAGAACTATGACAAGTTCATGGAGCAAATGGGTGAGTGTGTGAGAGTGTGTGTGTGTGTGTGTGTGTGTGTGCTTAGTAATAAAGTTCGGGAGGGCATTCTTAACTGCAGTGTGTAACTGCTGAGTGGTGTATTCCCAAATGGTGTGACATGGCTGTGTGAAGGGTTTATCAATCTAGCTAATGTAATAGCATCCTCCTTAGAGCTGCACACTCCTTTAAATTTCTGTCTGTCTATCCATAAATGGAGTAATCTTGTAATCTCTTTGCACTGCTGTAAAGGTGTCAACGTCATGAAACGCAAGCTGGCAGAGCACGACAGCCTGAAGATCATCATTGAACAGACTGGGGACAAGTTTCACATCAAAGAGTCCAGCACTTTCCGTACCAAGGAGATTGACTTCACCCTCAGCGTCCCATTCGACTACACTCTGGCTGATGGCACTGAAGTCTCAGTGAGTGCCATAAAGTAGTAAAGATACGGCCACAGCATTGAAGGAAATGGTGTGTTTTGGGAAATTGGGTTATATTTACAACTGGGTGGATGTATGTTGTTGACAGGGTACATGGGAGATGGAGGGAGAGGTGATGAAAGGCAAATTCACCAGGAAGGACAACAACAAAGTCTTGACCACCACAAGGGCTCTGGTGGGAGGAGAGCTCGTGCAGGTGAGTGAGTGCAGACATATTATGTCAATAAGGATCCTAGTAAAGGTCTCCATAAAGCAACCGCGCCTTTGTGCCTTTTCTGCAGAGTTACAGCTACGAGGGGGTGGATGCAAAGAGGACTTTCAAGAAGCAATAATATGGATGTTGGAGTTCATATTTCTATTTTTGTATAAATGACACTATATGTTTTGTATTCTAACAACATAACACAATTCTGTATGACGGCTACCTCAAAATGTTTGACCGTTTGAAATGTTTTGAAGCAAAAGCCGTCATTGCTGTGCTGTACAGCTGGGAAACAACGCGAAAGTTGCTTAAAACCCCATGAGCTGGTCAGTGATGGTGAACTCGTCTGAGATGCAACCTGAGCCCTAGGAATTATCTGGGGATGGGGTCAGAGAGGTCATCTGAAGAGAAAACCAAACTGAGAGCTGCAGCTCATCAATAAAATGCACAGACAGCACAACTGACCATCACTGATATTAGATATTGAATGCCAATTAATACTAATGTTTCTATTAAAACAACTTATATGTATCACTCACTTTCCTTGTGTTGTTTTCTGAGTTCAGCGTGATTTATAGCAGAAACATGCCTGACAAACTATGCGGCTTCTTTGTCAAAACAACTATCCTGCTATTACATAATGTCCAGCCTGATTCCAACTAGCAAGCAGTGTGATATTATGGACATCATCTGCTATCATGTGCTGGCTTCTGGGGATGGAATATCCTTAAAAATGAGTTTATCACATGATATAGTCAACAATGTAGTTCATTCAGTGGTAAAAATGCTAAATATGTTTCTCTTTGGTTATCGTAAAGCAAATGGATGTGTATGCAATACGCCACTGTGGCCACCAGGGGGAAACATAGTTCCACTATTTCATCACTGATGCACTGACCTGCATGACAATGCAAGTGCTGAAACAAGACATTTTACCTGCACAGCTTGCTTTGGATCTTTATTATTACACTTTAGAATAGAAATAAACACAATAAAGATTGATGGAAGGTATGCTTTGCGAACGAGACTGTTAAAAGGTGGAAAATATGGTTTAAAATAATTGTTGTATTCAGGTTGGGTCATAATATGGAAGCTTGACTGACCCACAAGATTTAAAAAAAAAGGTTAGTTTTCTTGCATTAAAAAAGAGAAATAACCATATTTTAATAAATAAAAAAGCAAAACACACGAGGTAATAATTAGTTCAATTTTTATTGTAATAATGTTGTAATTACCATGCTTTAACTATGACATCATCAGCAGCCAATAACAGAGAAAAACCTGAATGCATAAATTATGTATAACTGATATCTAACAACCAGTATAACCACACTGTGCACCCACCTGGTTGTACACTGTCTAACATGAGCGCTATCATCGATCGATCACTGCAAGTGGCATCCTGCATCATGGATGGTAAAAGCCTGCCATGCACCACGCTAATGCTTTGAATACCAGTTTCCCCCTGATCCCACAGTAAGGAGAGAAGTCTCCTGATACCATTCATATGCTGGAGGGCTGAGCAGATTCTAGTGCAAGCGAGAAACACGCTGGTGGGCTTCCTTTCTTTATGTTTTGATGTAGAAAGGGAATTTTATGCTTTGAATGCTTGAAGTCGCAACATAAGAGAGTAATACATGTAAATCCTATATAGTCAGATAGATGATAATGAGCAGAAGAACATTTTAAATGTTTAACACTTTTCTTATGTAGCATTAAAGGACCCAGCACTGTAATGAACACAGATGTTGCACTGTTGCTGAAAAACCACTGCGTTGTGCTGTGCAGCTCTGCTTTCACGGCCTCGCCTGGGCTATGATGTCATCCTGAGTCAGGCTATCATATGACACACTCTGTTTGCATAGACACACACACACCTATATAAGTATTGGATCTAGGCTCAGATTATTAAACTAATATCTCCCTGTAATCGTCTGGAATCTGGTAGAGCAGATCAAACCAGCATGAAACCAGTGAAAAACAGGAAAGCTGTGGGAGAGTTAGCCTTCGGTGTTTTGATTGCTGAGAAATTGAGGGCACAGGGGCCCACCCAAGGGAGGTGGAAGCTGTGGATGAGTGGGGAGGAGGAGGAGGAAAATAATAGGAGGTGGACAGAGGAAAAGACAGAGGACAAGAGGAGCATTTACAGGACAGCGTAGGAACAAGCTGCTCCTTCCCAGCTGTGAAATCAAATTCACTCTGATGTTTTTTAGTTAATTTGACAGAGTGGCGATCTTAAAGACATTCATGTCTGTGGGGAGAGTCAGATTTCTGGTTAGGCAATGTTTCCAAGAACGCACTGCAACTTTCTAGCCAATGTTTAGACAATGACTGTGCAGGCCTTTGCACAGACACACACACATACACACACACACACACACTGATGAATGATGACTCAATCGTTAATCAGTGCTGAAAACTGCCTCCAAATGCTGTTCATTTTTAAATCAAGCCACTATAAAACATGATAAAGAAGTTAAATGAAGCACAAAGTAAGTTTTTTTTTAATGCTGAGTAAAATCATTTCTGCAGCCTAAGACAGTCCAGTAAGTAAAACATGAACGATCCTAAATCTGCCTGTGCACATTTGCATGACTGAAGGTGCTGAACCCAAATCTAAGTTTCTTTTGCACAAAGTCAGCTCACCATATGCTGTTTGTTGTTGTGGCTTCCCGACCCAAGCTTGCATGCCAGCCAGTTCTGAGCCTTTGCTAATTCACAAAAAGGGAGCCGATGCCAGAACCCAGAGAAGTGTTCAGACCTTAAGCTGTAAAACTCCCCCAGGTAGCTTTCATCAGACACGAGACACGACACAGAAGGCTGCGACAGTCACTATAATATGTGCTCTGATGCAAAGAGACAGTTATGATCAGTGTTAGACTGCTGTGTGATAATTAGAATATATCTTCTATATTTAACTAAATTATGTATGGCCTTATAACACTGCTACTAACAACCCCTTTATTCGGATTTATCTCCTGCAGAAAGTCAATATTTCAGTATCATCATGTATAATAGTTTATATTCCAGCTGGGCCTTAAAAATTATTATGGAAGTAATTTCTGGAACAAGTGAAATTATTACATTCAATTAATTTGACGGTACAGAGGAACGATAGAGCCTCTTGCAGAGCCACGTTGCAGCTGGAAGAGCACGAGTTAAAGACAACATTCACACCTATAGTATTTAAAGGTATACTTAAAGGAGATAACACCATCACAATGTGTTGCTGGTTGATGAGTACCTTTGTGCACAAAAGCACTTTTATCCCCCTCTTCACTTCGCTCCAACACCCTGCATGAAAACCCCGAGGCACAAGCAAATGTACACGTCATGTGAGAAGCTGCTGTGCACCACCTGGTGTGACTAAGCTGACAAGAAAAAAACATAGACAGGCAGGAGAAGAACTAAATTGGCTTTGGCTTCTGTCTCTGGAGTAGCCAGCACCTGGATTTGTCAGACTATTCTTATAGAGGGTAAAGAGAGGTCTTCACATCCCCTGGCGCACAAACTATTTTATAGGATCCCACATTTTCATAGTCTTCTGGGATTGTGGGGGAGGTGATAGCCAATGACAAGTGTGATAGAGGATGCAGGAGGATTTAAAAAAAATTAAAAGACACCCTGTGATCTTCTCAGTTGGTTTTCATTTGTTCTATTATGTTTATATTTACTGCATGATTCACCTTTTATTTTAACTATAATAATATCAAGAACCAGCAACTAACTGCTTTGTTTTTAGAATAAGCTGGTTGCATGGCATCCTCTTTACAGGTGTGTTCACACTGTGCTTATGGGTCCTACTGGCTTTCCTGTTAGAGAATGTAGTGCTTGTACCAGGCAGCTAAACGTAACAGCGAGATAGCTAGCATAAAAGGAAGATAGTTAGCTTATTGCTATACCAGGGGGAAAAAACACAATTGAAAGCTAAGCTAATTTCTAGCATTTACACAAATCAGAAGATATAAAGACATAATCAGGGGTCATGCTGGTCTGATTATAAAGAGTCTAATCAGTAGTATGCTTTAAGCATCTAAGGAGACTGTTAAAACTACTAAGAAATTAAAAATAATGGTGATCAGTATTCACTTATGTGTTTGGTTAAATCAAATAGAAGAAAAAAAAACAGTAGAACTTGGGTTTATGTTTAACAGTGGAAGTGAGAGAGTTTCTACGTGTACAACTTGAAGAAAACCCAACAAATTGGGACTAAACAGCTGTGTAGCCATTATTGTGGTTGTCTAATTTAGACAACCACTTATCAGGCTAACTGGAGAAAAAGGCTTCAGTTTGCTACAGCGCATAAACATTGGACTCAGGAACAATGGAAGAAGGTCATGAAGCCAGATAGGTCCATATTCACCATGCTGTAGAGTGATGGGCTTATCAGGGTGAGTAAAAAGGCAGATAAAGTCCCTGTTCACTACTGTAAAGCACTGTTCACATCCTAAGAGAAGATGTGAGGGCAACAAATACCAAGGCAAGGCAGGAAAAGCAAAACAGTAATCTATAACAGGACAGAGTAGACTGCTTCCTGAAGAAGCTGCGATCCTGCAATCGCATTGTTGCAAAATTCTGTTCTTTAAATATGAAGGAGTTTTTGTAGCCATCCGCTGGAGAGAGAAAATAAGCAAACTAAAAAGATACAGTAACTCTTGTTGGAATACTGTACAGCAAGGTTTTCAGTCAGAGGCTTCTTCAAGTACACTGCATGACAAAGCGGAAGGAGGGAGCAATCTCTAAAACGAGACACTACTGTGAATTCATAGATATATGGTATATATATGTATATATATATGGTCACAGGAGGCTGAGGCTCATCCATTCTTTTATTTCAGGCTCACGATGGTCTGGAGTCTCAGTGATTTGCACTTGAGATGGAGTACAAACATACAAACACGTTTGGATTAAGTAAGTCAGTCAATACAACACGGATGATGTCAATCTTTAATGGCAGATGGCCTGAAATGTCTTCATTGAACATTTTCATAAAAACGTTTGTTTGATCACCCTTTTTTTTTTGTTTCACTCTGACAAACCTCAGCAATTCACCTAAATACAGGTTCTCCTTACAGCGGCTAAAGTACATAAATATCAACAGTATTGTATGCATTTAGAAAAAAAGTCAAAGGAAAACACACATGCTGTTAACATGCACAACACACAGCTACACACAGTATACTGAACCAAGTAAAGCGATATCTTTCATTGACAGAAGGAGGGGTTATTATTTAATTTTCAGGAATTTTTGTACCATACTGCTGATAAGATCCATTTGTTCAAAGGAGCATATATTTCTCTGGATTTCACAGTGAATCGTGTAGGTATAACGTATTCACATATCACATTTACACCGCTTCAATCAGACGGCTTCAAACAAAGAAAAGAAGAGATATAAAACTGATCGATTGGGTACAAAGTTACAAACTTACAATAATACTTACAATGAATTATGATTTGGGGTTCTTCTATGAATTTAAAAAAGAAAACACCCTTTAAAAAACACACACACACACACACATACCCACACGTATTTTATATAAATACTAATAGTTCTAATAAATTTGGTGCCACGTGGGGCTTAAAAATGTCTGTAAAAGCAGAAACTGCTTGATAAAACCCGATGATATGACAGACCTGGATGTGGTGTATATTATCGTTACTCATTGCAAACACACACTATATGATTTCACCATCCCAACATGATTTTACACATCTAGGTTAAAGATAGCAGGGAAATCAGGGCTTCTGATTGTCACATCATTGTGAAATGTGACCTTATCGGAAAAGTACAATAATATTTTTTTCATTGTTTTTTTCTTTTTCTTATTTTTTTTTTTTTACAAATGTCAAAAGAATGATAATTTTGGCATCAAAATGTTGCAGGAAT
>JBAMIG010000005.1:8079577-8098032 GCA_037177335.1 Kiunga ballochi
GTGTGTGTGTGTGTGTGTGTGAGTGTGTGTGTGTGTGTGTGTGTGTGTGTGAGTGTGTGTGTGTGTGTGTGTGTGTGCGTGTGTGTGTGTGTGTGTGTGCTGTTACTCACACATACTTCAGCAGAACTGCCTGGACTTCCATCCCTGAGGAGTTCCATCTGCAGGTGGGAGCCAACGGATCTAAACACACGTAATCTTACATCAACATCAGATAATTCACTTTAATGTTGGGACATCTGCTCAGGACAAAAGCTTTGCACTTTGTTTGACATTTTGAAAAGTGTCCTTATTCTCTTGATACTCAGTGGGAGTTGAAATGATCAGTACTTTTCACACAGCTTTACTGTACATAGTGGCAGAACTTAGCTGAGGTTGTGCTTGGTATATCTATGCAGTAGAACATCTAACAAGGCTAAAATGAATTTGTTAGGTGATTTATTAACTACAGCAAAGTTGAACTATTATTTATTCTCTGTAACAATCACTTTATTTCAAATTACAGAAAGGTAACAGACAGTTATTGTATTGATAGCGAGGTAGCTGTTAATAAATCATTCAGATATTCATTTTCAAAACCCTGAAAACATCCATCGTTAAATTAAACCTTTTATTTTCAAACTCTGAAAAACATTTAAGATGTTACATGTTAAACTCTGAAAGGAAATAAATCTCTTTTTTATTGAATTTTACTATTAAAACTATTAGGAATTTCTACACTTTGCATGTTTGTGTTTCTTCTAAGTGATTTGCTGTTTCTACTTTCCAAGCTCCTCCATTTCTAGTTTTCTCTTTTTTTCTTAAACCTGACCATCTGGTTCTAACTCTAACCCTTTCTAACTTAAACACAGCTAACAATCAGCTGCTCTACTTCACATTGACAGGCTAACTTAGCATTTGTTTTGATTCCTGACTCTGTCCAGCGAGTAAAAATAAGACCTGACCTATCACCCTATCACTTTCTCGCTTTCTTTTCATCATTTCATATGATACTGTCTTTATGTGTGTTTACTGCTGAATCATCTAAAATGATCCGTGTGTTGATATTTAGCCACTAGCGTGTGATGCTGCGCTGTGACACGTGATGCCCTGAGCTGGATCACAAAGTTGTAAAATGTGGTTCTTCATCCTCAGGTTGCTGCGGGGCGATTACAGAATGCGTATAATGAATGCAAATGTGCCATCAAAACAAGTCAGTGGCGCTGAGTTTTAAGGTTTGAATAAAGCCTGTAACAGATGTGAAAAATCGTAATCCCTATATATCATATACAGTTTCTGTTACATACTAAATATCTTGTTACAGTTCCCAGCAAGGTTCTGTTGTTGTTGCCGTGTACTTACTGTGTTAACTGGACAAAAGTGTGTGTGTGTGTGTGTGTGTGTGTGTGTTATCAGAGATTTGAGAAGTAAAATTGCATTTACATGTTGCTTCCAGTCTAAATGAGCAACACATCAATCAAAGATGCCTCCGTACATTTTCTTCATACAGAAAAGCAGCTGATGAACCACGAAGCCTGAAAATAAATATATGTATCTGCCTTTCACAGACTATGCTGTAACATGTAAACAATCCCATTAAAAACACACACACACAGATCTTCTTTGTGTCAGACTGTGCACTTATCCTGTGAATATGAAATGCCACCTCTGCAGTCACCTTTCTATCCTTTCATATTCGGACATCATGTGACCTTCATATCATTTAAATAAATCTAAATGAACTTTTACACAGTGAAATATAGCATTTAAACATCCCATGACTCGTACACAGTGATTTAAAACATTTTGTACTTCAAAGATCATATACACAGAATCAATGGAAGCTTCCAAACAGATCAATAAACACTCGGTAACGTCAAGTTAAACAGTGAAACTGTATGGAAGGCTTCATGAGAAGAACTTCAACAGATCAATAATAAACTCTCATGCGAGCTCCCAGTTAAAGCAGGCAGATTAGAAGACCTTGATGAACTGGACTGCATTTTCTTTTTAAAAAACAAAGAAGGATTTCATTAATGAGGCAATTTTTTGGTAAAGTTATGATGCAAACCTTTCCAACAGCTGGAGTATTAAGCTGCTCAGATGAAACGACTGAAAGGGTTTTGTGTCTACAGTTAAAACAGACGTTTGAGAAGTTGAATCTTTCCAGTCTGTGTTTTTTCTCTGTTATATTCACACGTTACTTTATAGATCATTTCAGGAGCACTTAAAAGTCACTAAAATGCATGAACACCTTATTTTGTTTGTATATTTTAATGCATTTCAAAGATGTAACAATCAGCTGAAAGCAGTTTATTTTTATTCTTGGAAGTCCATCAGGTCAGGCTGCTTAAGAGGGGATAAAAAGATTACCCATATCCAAATGTGGATGTTCAATTAAATATTTATAAACTTACTCATTTCCCTTTCAGTGTAAATGTATTCAGTCGTGTAAAATTCTTGCCCTCACAGCTTTATGAGATGCTTTCTGAAGTTTTAGTTACTATTTTTAAATGAACTTAAATAAGATGAAACTATTCCAGCGCAGGAAAAGATGCATTCAGGTTTTTTATGACTGCTGCTTTTATTCCAGCATTATTGTAATGAACCAACACACCACATAGTATATATAGTTTTCCATAACGAATAAAATCCCCCTGTATCAGATTTCATTGCACCGTAAAGCACTAGGTATGTGCTCTTACCGTATAACTAATCAGTACTTCTGCAAATCTTCAAAAAGCAAAGTGATTGGGGTTGTGTGTGCTCTGAAGTGCATCTGTGCGATGGAGCCGTAAGTGATTTCAGGCCTGCCGACGGCAGCTGTTTGTGTGCAGTGAGCTCAGGAGGAGGTGATAGGGCAGCTGCGGCAGCGGTGATGGGGGGACAGGGGGTGGTATTTGAAGGTTACCTGAGCGTGGAGCGAGGAGGGGTAGGTGAAAGCGGGTGGAATGGCCGGCGACAGCTCCGCCGGGTACAGAGGGTATGACGCCCACACGTCTGGGCTGCTGGGATATAGAGCAGGCACTGTGAGCTCATCTGTGGAAAGAAGAAGAGGAGGAGTGGAGTGAGGAGAGTGGCAAGTGAATGGCTGGGTGGATAGAGAGACAGGGTGGAGGTGACGGTGATGGTGGTGACTGTGGAGGTGCAGAATGGGGGAGGAGGATCAATGATCTGAAGTCGATTCCTCTTATTTCATTTCTTTAATTCATGAGAAATCACAAGGGTGCACACTGAATCTGGAGCTTCAGGATTTTTCCTGATTAATTTCTAGTCATAATTTGGAAGCTAACTAAACGCTGCAAGCCTGGAAAGCTTTGCATCACTCGTCATGTTGCAGTGGTTCATACTGGCAGGGTAGTTTCCCAAAGCCTTTTTAAGGGACAGTAAAATAAAGAATCAAATAATAAATGGGAAACGTGACGTTTGTCAGTGTAAAGCTGCAACATTGCTGTTCACACCCAAACTGTGTTAGCAAAATATTTACTTCCAATCATTCATCAACTCTATAAGTGAGTGACAACAGGGCTGAAGGCTTTCCCAGGTATTATCAAAAGATAATTGCATAACTGATAATGCTGTATCCACTCACAGCTAACGTGCTAATTTCTTAACTACAAGTTGTTTCAAACACACTTCTGGGTTCACGGATTCTACATGACATGTAGCATCTACCCAGATGATGAAAATAGACAGGAATAACAGCTTGAAGCATAATGGTGTTGGCAACTGGGTGGGATGTTGGGCTGTTTGTGGGTTTTCTCAGGTGAGTAACCCTGTAGCTTGGCAGAAATCTGCACTGTGTATTTCTAGTTTTACATATCTAATATATCCATAAAACATCGCCTACATATTACAAAAACATCCAAAACTACATGGAATTCCCTAAGCGATGGGAGTCGTATAGTTTTGCAAGAGACACTATTTTTTACAGAATTTATTTATCATTAGTTCCTCTGTGAAGGTTTGCAGCTTTAATCTCCACAACCAGTACATCTATGACCTTCTATAAAACATTATTTAAAGCTTTTAACTTATAAGCTATTAAACAATTGTCAGTTCAAACAAAAAACTAAATGATTTTCACTTTAAATGTGAAGCCTTGTATATAAAATCTGACACTGTTACATGTCTAAACTACTATGTCCTGTGTGAGAATAGGAAGCTTCACCAGCGTGGGAGCAGATACTAAAAAGCCAGCTCCACCTTGGAAATCACATCTCATATTTCAGGGGAAAATGAGAGGAAACCACCTCAGACATGTTGATTTATTCAGTAGGTTGAGTGCATAGTGACTGAAACAAAAAGTGCACAAGTGAGGAGACGGTGCCGTGTGGTACGGAGGGAGTGCACACATAAAATCAGACATGGTGTACCATCGGATAGTTGTATGATTTTAAGGAGCGTTTGTGTTCTCCATGTCTCCTGGTGACTGTTTTTCAAAGCATGATCAGAAAAAAAAGACTGATTTAAACATCTCTTATCAGGAAAGGACAGCAATTTCTCTCCTGGTGATTACGTCATGGTTTCATTAATCGTTTCCTTCCATTTTCCTCTGAAGCACCAAGTACCACCCTTTCTCTGGCAAAGAAAAGATCCAAGATAAGAGCAGTTTGGTCATTCAGGAAGAATGTACTACCACAGCTGGCCTATGTTTAACTATCAATGGCTGACTCCTGCAAAATCTTTAACCTCTTGGAAAAATGTTTAACTGAGGGAAAAAATATGAGTTGTATGAGCAAATTTCATGCACACCCGATGCCAAAAACAGTTTATTAAAGCAATATTTAACAATAACAAAGACACTGTTAACTTGTTATTCATCTAAAATGAGCCATGAGTCTGTTACACTGTGTGAAGGTCTGGACAGGATTCACTTTTGTTAACTCTTCAAGAGAAGAAAATAGCATTATGATTGCACAAATCCTAATGTTAAATCACAGAAAAATGATCAAAATTTAAAAAACAATTCCACGATAACAACACAAAAACACCCAATCACACTAAAAAGCACAAAAAAAAAGAAAAGAAGCAGCTTTCCAACAGTCAGACAGACAAATGATCAGACTACATACATGGGTCTCTGCTGATGAACTGTGGCCCGGGGCTCTGCTGGGAGGGAGGGGGGTTGGGAGTGCCAACCAGTTTGTTTTTGGCCATCTTGGTGTTGGCCTTGGCAAACTCCAGTCGCAGAGTTTGGGGAATCTCTGGATCAAAACGCACCCCCTGACATAGACCGGAAAGATTTGTGAGTAAAAAGTATTTTGTTTTCTGGAATTCTACTCAGTAAAATACAGAAAACATCAAAGACATTAAGCTCCAGCGTTTCTTCACATTTCTACAGAGAATGATTTGTGGTTTCTCTCACCTTTGCTTGCTCAGATTGACAGTTTTAGTAATAAGTCTAGCAGGTATCTGTAGCTGACTTTTGCTGAATTTTTATGTACAGACTTGTAATTTCTGCGGGATAAATATGCACTTTCTGTTTCTTTGTAGTTATAATTATAGTGAGAGTTTCACAAAAACTTTGGGTTTGAAAGCAGCTCAAATGCCGGTCCCCTGGTATTATGTGCACAAACTGAAAATCAAAACAGCATCAAATGCCTATATTTCTTAATCTCAAAATGCTAGTTCTTTGTGTGTGTGTGTGTGTGTGTGTGTGTGTGTGTGGCTTTAGCAGACTTTCCCAACACTCGCCATATTAAAACTGAGGATTGCATTTAGTATGTCAGAGGTTTTCACATTGTTCACATTGTCTTACATTAATGCTTCACATGTAAAAAATGATGAGAGTAGAAAAGATTGTTTGCTTGTTTTCCTGAAAGGCGGCTCAAAGTCAGCAACATGGGAGGTGTCCCTGTTGACCCAGATTAGGGTTCACTGCTAAATAACTCCTTTATTGGTGTTAAATATGAGACCACTGCTTTCACAACACAAACAGGCAGACTAAATGGTTTCGAGCAGCACCCACTTGTTGATGTGATAAATATTAGAGAGCAAGTCATGGCCTTGTTGATCTGTGTTTTATGATGCAGCATGGTTTAACTCACAGCAGAGGGAGATTCTGCAGCATGGCCATTTTCTCTTCTGTTACAATGAAATCCAATGAGCTATGATTGATATCAGGAAGTACCACATTGGATACTTTTCATCTCTCAGAAGTTCAGAAATTACAGCTGAGATCTTGTGAAAAATGTTGTGAAGTGTTTATTGTGGGTTACATAAATATTCCAGTTTGGTGCATTTGATGATAAGCAACAGGCTCTGAATGCAGACTGGTGTATGATGTCATTAACAGCACAGGAAGATAAGTCACAAGGAGCTCGCTGTGCTTCCTGTTGAACCCTGTTACTGTAATTTAATATCATGTCATTAAATCCCTAATTTGTAGTGAGACAAGATGAAGCAGACATTTTTGCAGATTCTTGACATGCCGCTGCTTAAAGCCTTCTGTCATGCTCCTTCTCAAAGCAAGAGAAATCGAATGGTTGGTTTTTTCTCTCTCAGAGCTACTTCAAATAACTCCATATGCGCAGTCATCCAAAAAAATATTTTCATCTGGATTACTTTAGCTTGAACAAAAATGAAAAATGTGGCACAAAGGAAGGTCTTCTTCATCAGAAAAAAGGCTGCTTTTTGTTTACTTTGCTTGAAAGTAACAAGGAAGGGCAGGATTTTAGCAGCAGCTATAAACACCCTCTAATTAACCTTGTTCGATTGTCTTTAAGAGACACAAAACAACAAAAGGTCAGATCGGCTGAGGCGAAGAGCCGTTAGGAGTGAAGCTCTTTTGCAGTAAAAGAGCAAGAGGCTGTGGGGCTGAGCTCCTCAGCTCGTCTCCACAGGCTCAGGCAGAGCTGAGCTAAAACAAGAGAGGTACGGCTCTTCTCATGAAAGAGGGGGGAATTAACTAGGATTGCTTCGGCTCAGTGCACTCGCAGCTTCTGCCGATAGAGGCTGCAGAGGTATAATAAGGTACATGGGTTTAATGAGGCCCGAGCACACTTCTGTTTGAACTGTGCTGAACATCTATCTCAGAAGTGTGTTCAGAGTCCACTTCGTCACTATTGTACAGTAATGCTGAGTGGCTCTGTAGTTTAAAGGAAATGCAACACAACTCCTGTGGTAGCAAGAAACCCACCCCCCATCTTCCTTCAGTCTCCCCAACCCTCTACACATTTCAATATGCAGATAGATGTTTTCAAAAAATCTAGTTTATCTACATATGACCCCTGGGAAGTTGCGCTTCCCAAAGTAACAGAGGCTTTTTTTTTTTTTTCAAAATCTCAGCGCCGCTTAGAAATTTGGTGGAACTAGTGTATGCTGTTGTTCATAATAAGATGATAATTCTTATCTTCTTCCCTCTGCAATATCTCAACTTCTGAAAGTTTGACGACTCTGCTGTCATGGTCTCACTTCAGAACAGGGATAAAAGTGCTCCGTGACAAAAAGATCAACCAAAAAATGAAAAGCTAAAAGAAAAAAAAAAACAATGGGAGAAAAGGTGAGAGCTGTTGTTCATTACTTCAAGAAGGCTGGAAAAAAAAAACCTATGAGAAACGGCTTTGTTTTATATATGCGTCTACCTCATCAAGGCTTTTCACTGAGCTATAGTTTAAAATAAGTGAGATTAAATTTAAACCCTAGATCAATATCTTCTATTTATATGTGGAAGAAGAGCTTATTTTCTCCCGATCTTGCAGGATCTCTGGCTAAGATTAAAGAAAAAAGGTGTTATTTTCTCAAACTGAAACCTTTAGATGATGCAGTGTTGCTGTGCATTTCTGCATGTGATGGAAAATGTAAGAGTATCTGGAATTCCCTGCTATTTAATGCATTTGCACTGCAGGCAGAGATGTGATTCTAAGCCATCACAAGATCTGCTTGCGCTGAGCTGGTGCATAAGAGGAGCACGAAGAGGGCATGACACTTACGTTCAAGGCATTCTTAGCAGCCTCCGCCTCTGATCGACTGTCAAAGCTGACAAACCCCACTGGCTGGGGAGACAAGGAGACAGAAGAAAAGAAAGAAACATGGTTTAAGGCAGAAAACTGAGTCTGCATTTCTGTCTGAGTGACAAAGACATGTTGTTCTTTTTTTATATATATTTTTTTTTTATTTCTTTTACTCAACCTCCTCATTCTCTGTGTCTTTCTCTCTTCCCTTTAAAAAAAACTGTGGTGACAGAAGGAGGGAGATAGAAAGGAGGAAAATGCAGGCTGAGCACTGACTTTCTACAAAGAGAGTTCATCATTCAGCTCCCCTTTGCCCATATACGGGCAACATGAGAGCAGGAAAGAGCATGTTACTGTAAGGGAGGCAGAACAACTGAAAGAGGATGAAGATAGAAGGCACACAAAGAGGGAATTAAAGGGGTTAAAGTTGAGAATGAAAGGAAGTGAGGCGAGAGGGAGGCGGAAATTTTGAGAGCTCCCCAACTAATCCAGCAATTACAATATAATTTTGTTCACATGTATTTCACCTGCTCTTGTTAAAGATTATTGCAATATGTCTTTGGAACCAGTAGTATGAACAACAAGAAGCAAGAAGGAAAAGTAAAAACAGGACAAAGAAGCAGGTGTGGACGCCATATTTTCAACTGACTGCAGATACAAACAAAGAACGAAACCATTTTGTCAAGAATGTTTGTGTGAAAGGGAGACTCTAAACATGTTGCTCCCACGGGTCACTCTGCTGTGTGATGTGGAAACACAGTCAAGGGTATGGGAATTTTGAATAAGTAGAGTGAGAAGAGAAGGAGGCAAACAAGAAAAAAGGGAAGAAATGCGCACATAAAAAGGAAAAAAGGAAGACATCGGGAGGAGGAAGGGTAAACGGAATATAAATAGAAAGGCTCTGAGATCTGGCTGCTGCTATATATGGAAATTGTTGTAAGTTATTGGACAAGTATGGAGAAGACTATCAATTGATTTACTATCCTACTGTCACTGTCATTAGCTGGGAGAAGCAAAACAAAGCCTGAGGACTCCTGCATAACACTTGGCAGCTCCTGACCGAACACATGCGTTGGTTGACATTTGCCATGTTGAAGACGGCATTTATGTGGGAAGGTAGCAGATGCGCCTTTTCAGCCAAGTCTGTTCAACCAACGGCTAGTTAGTTACACCGTGCTTCAACTGGACCGCTTCTTTCTTTCACAACCAAAGAACCAATTTTCAGCTAAAAACCAGTTCCAAAGCAAAAACTCGTGAATACGATTAGGTGCAAATGGTGTCGACATGAATATGCAGCAAACGTTTTTAAACTACTTGGCTTTTACAAAAAAAGTCATAAATTATTTGCAGAATTACAAAGGATCTGGACTCTTGAGCAGTCCTTTTAAAGCATTTATATATACTTGCAAATCCAAGTTACGCACAGCAAAGCTGAGGTAATAAAGAGTTTTAAACTTTATTTATAAATACAGCCACACAGCATTACACCACATTAAAACTACTAATGTTAACTTGTACATGCAGACTCTGACATGGAGTGTGAGACAAATTGCCTGCAAGTCTCCCTGCATCCTTATCCCTTACAAACTAGTACCTGCTTCATGATGGTTGAAAATAGGAAACAGACTTGTCACCAAATCCTTATTTTTTTTTAAAAAGACATCTTTAAATTATGACATCTAGACCGAAAGCAGACAAAATATTCAATCTAACCTCAAAAAGAAACATAAGAAAAGGATCAGTAGACGAGTAGTGTGGTGTAAAAGCCTTTCCTGAAGATTTCTGCGCTGCAAAGAATGCCCCCTTTCCTTTTTAGTTATAAGGTATTACTCTGAGCACATTCAGTCTAAATGGGGTCCTAATGAGCGTGTCATGTCTTCATGGGAAACAATGTAATTTGCTAATAAGTATAATGACACAAAGCTAAATTGCTTAACTCTGGACATGGATGCCTGCCAGCTGAACTCATTTTCACTCCTGTACCCCCTGAAGGAACAACTACACCATCAGTACTGCTCTTGTCAAAATGTTCGTGCCGACACCTTCAAATTGTTCCCCTTTCACATCCTTACACATCGTTGTCTGGCTGCAATGACAAGCGCTATCCCACTGCCAAAGGCAAGTCGGTGCAACACGTCTTCCCATCCTCAGCTTTTGTTTTCCTTTAAAAGGTGCGTTCTGAAATATTAGGCTAATCTCTTAAGGTTAACAAGGTGACACCGCCAAGAGGAAAAAGAAGAGGATGAGGAGATACAAAAAATGCAAAGGTGTTGATGGGCAAGAAGTAAAATGCAAGAGTAACAGCAAGGCTAGCTGATATGAAAACATTTGCACATACCTGTTTAGAAGTGAGTTTTATCAAGGAGCCTTCATAGCCCTAAAGCACAGAAAAAGTCAAGATTAATGATGTTGCAACAGTCTTTGAACCAAAACCACTTCCATTTGGTAGCAAGGTAAATATTTTGTGCATGGTAATGGTGCAGCTGAGTGTTTTTCGCTTGTTTCATGTGTCTTGGAAGACCTTATAAAAACCATATGGACTGAATTGCAATGTCTTACCTGAATAATTACTGCTTCTCCCAACACTATTACAGCACTAAGCATGGTCCAAGTGAGAAATGACATGCATTGCCATGATTCATTATTCATTGAAACAGTGCAGCTCTTGCTCTATTAAGGTGCATTATTCTCGGGCTATGGGCCAAAAAGTCTGCAACATCCATATGCATTTAACTGAACTGGAACTATATGCATGTGACAAAGTGGAGTTTCTGAAGTGAATCAAATAGCTTTGTTTTTGTGTTCCAGGCATCAAGCCATTTTTCCACGAGACACACATTCACACAAGCTTCCTGTGGATCAAGATGTGACTGAACTTCAGCTTTAGGAACACAGACACTTGGACCTTGCGGGAAAGTTTCCATCGCCGTTTATTTCATCACCATTAATGGAGGTCTCATTGACTGCTGGAAAGAGCTGCTAAGAATAGCTGCAGCCCATCAGTTTAAAACATACAAACATACCTTAAATGGTCTGAAGAGGAGATAGAGCTCCCGTGGTTTAATATCCAGTGGTAGCCCACTGACAAATAGTGTTCGGACCTAAGGAGGACAAGAGAGAGATCATGTATTTTTCATTAACCTCCACCTGATATAAATAGCTCCATTGCTTCTCTGACAGTAACAGATGAGGTTATGAGAAAAAAAAAAGACTATGAACACGAGTCAAACAGTTACCTGGCTTGCTTTGACACTAGAAGATAGACTTTTCAAATACAGATAGGTATATCATTTAGTTCAGCAAATACGCCAGCACACACTCTTTCCCACAGTAATGTGTTCTCCTGTGTAATCTACAACCTGCTGTTTTATATAGCAAACTTTTCCAGCCTCTGTTTTACATTTGAACTTTTCAACTTGCAACTTAAGCTGACATTGCTGAGGAATTATAATGTAGTGTATATCTAAGCAGCAACGGACAAAAAGGGAAAAATGTAACTGTTGTGGAGACAGAGAAGTGGCAGATCCACAGGGGAGCAGCAGAAGGATAAGTGCTTTTAGGCAAAGAAGGTATTATGTTGTGTTATTATGCGTTATCCGATGAGGAAACAATTAATGCAGCTTGAGCACTGCATGTGTAACGCAGGTAAAATGGGTTTACTCAACATGTTTATGAATTGTATGTTAAAAGAAGAAAATACATATTAAAAAGAAAGAAGATGTCTCCATCGGGACAAATTAAACTATTTTGGGGACAAAAAGAGCATAATCTCCCACGATGTCTAAACATGAGTGGTGCAAAAATAAGGACATAAAAACAGGTTGATGAGTTGAGGAAAGAGACAAACAGCTGTGAGTGGGTGTCATGGTGAACTGTACACTGTTCTTTCAAACAATGCTTTGGAAACAAAAGAGAAGTACATTAGAATAAACTTAACATTCATTAATTGCACAAATTCAGATTGGATTTTTTCATCTTCATTTATATTTGTGTAGAGTGCCAGGCAAGAGGATTGTGATCATATTTATAAAGTGAGAACCAGACAGTTAGTTTAGCTTAGTAGTTGACACCTGGCTCCACCTGAGGGGGCATTTATTCAACACAACAAAAGCTCATAAAATAACACTGTTGTAATTATTTCAGGCCTACAAGCTACTGACCTTTGCATACATTGCATACAGATTTCATACTTTCCAAATGCATTTGTATTATTTAGCAAAAAATCCCCTTCACTCCCCAACTGCAAAGTCTAAAGAAAGGTTTGAAATTTTGAATTGTGTTTTTTCACAATGTAGTTTGTTTGTTTTGACCTTTTGAAACTTAACCCAGCATGAAAGACGGGAAACTGACCAAAAAAAGCTACATTCACTTGCACGGGCCATTGTTTTATCCTGAATGAACATCCTTAAACATGGGACTTAAACCCTAAATCCAACAAAGTCCAGCTACACTTGTTATCAATACTCTTCTGATCACTTATTTTTATGATTATGCTGGTCGTATGTTGATTCTGCATACATTAATTGAATGTACCGGCACAGTGAAATGTTCACTTACTGTACATAGCTTTTATTACATCACTTTTCTGCAACATTTGCCGGACAACACAACAGCAGCTAATTTAGCCACTTAGCAGTTTGCAGACCAATAGCTAACATGCTTGGTTGCTTTACTTACTGGTGTATACTTTCTGTTATTCAGATACTTGCACTTGGACTTAATGCTTGTTATTTAGTATGTTAGTTTGTTAGCAGTCATATATACTAGCAGCTAGCTTTATTTGCTTTTTATTTACCCAGGTTTTCATACATATTCAAAACAGAAACCGCAGGTAACAGCATGTTTACACATGATGTGTTGAATGATAATTAACATTAGCATTAATGTATTTACTCTGCTTCACACTTATTTACACTTATCTGAAATGTCTTTGTTCCTTAAAAAAAAATCAGAGCTGATAGAAACACCTATTTTGAATCAGTTTTTAAGGTGTAAATATATACCGGGACTCAACTCATGAACAATCTGATGTTGTTTATGTGTTTACAATTTGATGCTGATACCCAGCTGAACGTAACTGTCTGGTCTCTTGGTTTTGCATTATAAAAAGCATCACCCGCTATGTTAAACAATGGTAATCCCAGTGGTCGTGTCTAAAAAGGCAGGTGTGAACAGCAGCTTTCTTTCAACACATGTAGAACTATTAGGACTAGTGCCAACATTTGGTAAAGAGACATTAGCAGCGCTACGACACGTTAATGCTAAGAGGTCTTGTCACAGCTCATAGCTGCAGATCTGCTGGTGCTGAAACAGGAAATTCTATTAGATACGAGCAATTGTGGATGTGTCTGTCATGAACGGAAGGTAATCCTAGATAAAGCTGCTCACACAGATATGTCGCAATAAAGATATTTATATGCTGCACAAAGTCACAAAAATGATGCTTCCTGCTTTATAATTGATTCATTAAGGTGGTCTAATCATTTATGGCCAGGCTAATCGCATTTTATTGGGGATTAATTGCTAGAAAATATTCCCATGCACTGAAGACGTAAAACAAACAATAGATGTTGAGCATAAAAGTGGCTTTAAAAGCTACAGCCAATGAATAAAATCATGAGGGTAACAGCATAACTTAAGAGATCTGATCCTTTTCAAAGCTGAATTTAGAATAAATCGGTAGATCACAGAATAAATTCAAAGCCCCCAGTTTCATTAGGTATTGCTTCACAACTTGAGGGGGGGCAAAGGAACTGCTGAGCAAACACTACACCTCATTCCCACAAGTAACCTAATATGCACCACTGAAGCCAAAGGCAGAGCAACACACAAACAAAGGAGCTTAGCAACGAGGGAAGCACGAAGCATGGCGAATGCCAAACCACCCATAAACCCAAAATATATCATTTTTAAATAAAAAAATGTAAAGAACCTCTCGCTTTGGCAACTTTCTCACCTTCACTCTTATCTTATCTGAGATGAGCCGAACCCCGCAGAGCTGTCACTGCACTCTTACAGTATCTCTGGCAGATCTGTTTAAATAAACAATACTGATGCTCTCCTTATATGGAGAGAGACGGGAACAAAGTCAGAACAGGATGGTATCAATCAGACACAAGCAAGGCCAGTCACAGGCAGCTGTTGAAGCTTATAAGTACAGTCGAGGAAAGTAGTGCTTAAATCTATAATGACAACAAAGCTTTCTGTTTGAGATCTCCATCTGGGACTGCTGCTGCTTTCACCATTGTTTCTTTGTTTTCAGAGAAACGAACTCATGATGAAGCTACAAATGACCACAGATAGACTCTAAAATCATCTCAAAGTATAGACTTAAAATGACAGATTTGAACATCATTTATGTGGAGAATTTCATTTTCTACATTTGGCTCAACTCTAAATATCAGAGTCATACCCATCACACAGATTAATACAGTCTTAGTCATTCAACCCCCCTTGTCTTACACTATCACATATTTAATCTCCGAATTTAATCTGGTACAGAAATTTGAGAGCTGAGGTTAGGATGCACAACAAGTCCTATACACACATAGAACAATGGAACATATTTGGCTGTGTTGAACCTCATTCCTGAGACTTCCTGATGTCAGCTGTTGTGATATATGATCGTTTTCAGCTTGTCTGGTGTGGCGCTGACTGCACACACCAGTTATGGAATGATTCACAGGCTAATGTGTCAACAGCTTTCCACTGCAGACATCTGCGGTTGATTACAGTATCAGTCTATTATGTTGCTATCAGACTACAGGGAAAAAGCAGGGAGTTGGAAAGAGTCTGCCACCACTTAAGGAGCACTTCAGTTTTATGATAGCGTAAGCTAAAGTGAAGGTTAAACCAGAGGTTAAGTAGGTTTTTAAGATTTGTAAAAAGGCAAAAACCATCTTTCTGTTACTGTTTTATTGGGTTGGTTTTATTGGTTCCTCGTGAGTCACCTACCTACATCAACATAGTGCTGAGTGGCCGGGTTTGAGCCGTAGAATCATTGACCATTTACGGTGTACTCACGCTATCTGGCAGGCTTCGATCAAACACATCAACCCCTACCGACTACGAGTCAGCTGAGTGCTTTGCAGCCGATACACCGGTGCAGTTTCCCGGCAACGCCTTAGCTGACCGTGGCGACTGCGTTGCCCCAGGCCAAAACCATCAGATACTATTAAAGCAACTTCTGAAACAAAATCCAGGAAATCTGATTTTCACTGATTCTGTATCAATGCACCTGTCAGGTTTTCTTTTTAAGTCCCCATTGATGAAGACTAAACACATCTTCCTATATGTAGGATCTTTTTTATATTTCAGTATTTTGCAACAGCTGAGATTTAGGATGATGAACTACTTCAACACAGCAAAACATCAATCTTTTTTCATTTTTATCAGAACTAAAAGTGATCAAAGATTTTAAAAATAGTTTTATATGAACAAAAAGTTAAATGTGCAAGTTTGTATTAACATGTCTGTGCATTGGGTTTTCCGTCACACAATGCTATTATCACAGAGAAAAATCTACAGCTGGATGCTAATAAATACATGAGAAATAACCTGGATTGAGTTTTGATCTTTTGTTATCTGTTCTATTTTTTTTTTTATTTGGCTAGTCTGTTTAGGTACTTTTTATAGTAATCTGATACTATATAAAAGAAAAAAAGCACTGGGGGAACAGGATGATAGGCTAGTTCTTTAAAAATACTGTAATAACAAATCAGTGTTAAGTTACAGGCAACTCTTTATTTTCATCTTAAAATGATTTAAAATGATGTATTTTTCTTTTTAGTACAAATAAAAAAAATATCCTGTGAAGAGAAAAAGCCAGTAGACCAACTTTCAATCAAATAAGTTTCACAGAATCAATAAGCATCTGGAATCAAAAGCCAAAAACTCTTTTCCAAGGACTGCATCACATCAGAGCTGTTACGAGGTGGTCTGATTTGTCTAATTAAAAGCCAGGTTATTCATGTGCCATTTCTATTCAGCTTGCATTGCAGACTTGGTTAAATTTGCTGCACCTATTGCCTGAAATGCCTCATTATAATCTGCCGCGCTGTGTGGTTCCTTTACATATTTGCTCCGACTTTAATTGAGTGCTTTTCTGACCGTTCATGCCGGCTGAAATGAGGGACACGACCTTGTTGCAATGTGAGAATATTACTATGTGCTCTTTCTCCTTTACTGAGTGTGCATGCTTGACAGGGAAGTTAATAGACAGAAGTTCCTTCAAGCTAAATGTGAAAGGACACAATTATGTCCTTGAAAACAGGGTACAGGTGCCTGAAGTGACATATGGGGTGAATGCATGTAACAATGCAACAAATAACTGCATCAAATAAAGTTCAGAAAAAGGATTATTGTTCTTAAATCCTTGTTGTTTGTGAAATAAAATCAAAGGCTACCCATAAACCCATGAAAGCTCAGGTCCAAGTTGAGTTTTCTTGCATCAGTTGAGCATCATGTTATTAAAAAACAGCTTAACTGACAGACTCCCACACGGCCCTACGCTGTCACTGCTCTGTGAGGGCATCGCTATCCATCATCCTTTTTCATCATCTTTCATGCCAAAGAATGCGAGGAGTGAGAGACTGCAGGCCCAAGAGGTGTCAAACAGCCATAAATGGATGACTCCGTCTGTCCGTTAATCCCTGGGGTTCAGAGGGTCAAGTTTCACATTCAGGGTCGGAGGTCGCAGGTTAGCTCCAGGTTGTTGTGTTGGGCAGAGGTTAACTTTGAGATTGAGCACACACTCCAAGCGTCACGCGTGAACTCTGAGGAGATTCTTTGGGTGTTGTTTTTCTTCATCTCTCCTACTCCCACAAGTGCTTTTGACTAACAATTACAGCTCAGTGGGACTCTGTAAATGTTCCAACAGGTTAACCTTTAAAAGACATTTAAAACAAATGACCTAGTAGGGACGCACTTTGCCATTTTTCCTTTTGCTTGCTTTTTTCTTCCTCTCTCCATAGAAGTTTTAATGTTTTATTCCAACACAGATAAAGGATATTAATTAAATATATCATTAACTTCATACTATAATTTCCAAAGTCATATTTGAAGGTTTTCATACATGATAATACATGTGGGAATCAGCTGTACTGGCAGTGTAAACTTAAGTAAATGTCACAATTTGGCCAAAATGTGACTCGATTATGCTATGAGGCTAACAATCTGCACTGTTTCTTTCTTGTTAACCTCTTTCTGGGGAAAAAAAAGGTCCTCAGGGTGTCATGTGAAAGAGAGGAACAACTTTTTTTCACAGACTGTCAGCCACACATCACTTTGACTCCTTGAATGTCAGCTTAAGAGTTCATCAAAATCTTTCATACTGGCCTGATCTCTTCTTCCTTTATATCTACTTATGAGCGTCCATGAATGGACTTAAAATTCCAAAGTGCTCATTAATGTGAACTAATCTCCGCTTTAGCCCTTCGAAGGCTTTCTTTGTTGCTGCTTGACCAAGTGGACACCTTGTTCTGTTTGGTGCTGTGGATGGGTGGGCACAGAGTTTCGTTTTCTGCTGCAAGTGGAAAGGGAAAAAAAAAGCAGCTGATAAAGGACATTTTTGCTTGCTTTTTACAAGGCGCCCTTAAATGCAACAGTCAGATAAATCATAAAATGAAACATTTACTAAATAACACACATGTGCTTTTACTAGCTCTAATATAAAAACAGAAAAATACTTTCTTGTAGACTAGCAAATTGACTGAGAAAGTAATTTTTCCCAAATAAGCGTGCCTGTGTATTTATACCTGTTATCAAAAGATTCCTCTGGTGGACCAGAAGACTCTACCTTTTACGCTCACAGGATGTAATCAATAAATATGATGACAGGAAAGGAGGTTAATATTTTGCTGTTATTACCACTCAGAAAACTCAGCAGCACTCAGTACCATAGATGTGAACATCCTGTCATATTTGCTCTAGTGTTACCATATTCTATGTCCACACTGCAAAGCATTGCTTCCTACAGCTGTGCACATCAGATCCAAACACATGAAGGGAAATCAAGGCCATCAAATGCATTAAAAGGTTTGTTTCTTGCCTCACCATGCCAGCACGGGCATTCGCAGATGATAGGGTTTAAATGCTGCTTAAAGCATCTAAAGCATCTAGTAAAGCATCGTGGAAGAGTCTATGTTCTACAACACATTCAGCAAATCTCCACACTCCTCCCAACAATGTTTTAATCAATGTAACTATAACAATACTCACAAAAGACCTGCATTGTTTGGATTTAATAAACAGCTCAAAAAAGGAAAAATAATATTATTTGATGTATCCAAAAAGGACTATCTTGGCCAAAGTCCACCGTTTCATTAAAGCCATGTTATCCAGTTTTAAATGATAATTGCTTAAATAACATTTAATTGGATTTTACCACTCTAATTTCCTGGTTACTACCATCCTAATCAAATTATTGTTAAACTGTATCGTTTTAAAACACCTATAGTGATAATGATTGTGCTATTTGTGTCATATATGCATTAATTATAACTTCAAAGGCAGCATGATTAATTA
>JBAMIG010000005.1:8098083-8110760 GCA_037177335.1 Kiunga ballochi
CACCTATAGTGATAATGATTGTGCTATTTGTGTCATATATGCATTAATTATAACTTCAAAGGCAGCATGATTAATTATAAGAGTAGCTGCTTTGTAAATTTATGATGAACTAAAATGTTGTTTTCTCCCGACCAGCAATGAATACATAGGAGAAAATGTAGACTTTCACAATAGTTATTCTTTACCTTTCTGTGAGATTAAGCTTCCTTAAAAAAACACACACACAGAAAAATCGTAGCACATGTGAACGCCGAAACAACAAATTAGTCATAGTTACCTAATTAAAACATGTGCACGGTTTTATTTCTAGCTTGGTTTGACTGTTTAGAGCATCTGTGCCAACAGATCTTTGGTTTGTTTTTGCTGGGAAACAAAAACCCTGTTGGCACACAGCTGGACAGCGAGACAACCAGAGTTTTTCTTGCTGTTATTGTTCTCCTTGGCTGGCTTATGTCTTCAAGGCTCTTTCCATGACCATAAGCACCCTGAGATCCAAGAGTTATGCTTTCAACCTTTGGGCTGATAAGAAATGAGGAGTGTGTCAACTGGGGCTAAAATTGAGTGCAAAGGGGTGGAAAAATAGAATTAGACAAAGAAAAAAGGGGATGAAGCGTGGTTAGGTATAACAATTATCAGTGTGGACTCATGGAACATGAGCGAAAACAGCAAAAAGAGGGGTTAGAAGGGAAAGGGCAAAGGAAAGGAGGGAGAGAAGGAAATGAACAGGAAGGGAGATAAAAGTAGAGAGAGGGGGTAGGAGAGGAGGAGGATGTGTGGTGAGAGAAAAAACTAAAAGAAACAGAATGAAAAAGTGTAAAAATGAGGAAAAAACATAGAAGGAATGAATACAATCGCAGGTGCGAAGAAGGACAGAGATAGGATACTGTAAACTGTGAGGATGATAATTATAGCCTGTGAAGAAGTAACATTTAGTAAAGAGACAGAAGAATATATATATATATATAAATCAAGGTAATTGTACTGTATAAAGCATATTCTTTTCTTCTACATCAGTCGTGGCACTACGCTAAGCCTTGTTGTTGTCTTTTCAAATACCTCTTGTCGCACACCTGACAAATGGCTAAGATAAGATGACAATTCCCTTGGCGATTTTATAAATAAACCCCAACCCATCAGATGAGTGGATGGTGAACGGCTTTACTGCATGTGTGAGTCTGTGAGGGCCTCTTTATTGTCTATATTACAGCGTACCTCACAGCATATCAGTGCGATACTGCACAGTCTTAATCTACAGTAAATCTTCCACTAAATGTCAGAATCTCTGTATGTTTTCGCTTTCTACCTATCATGACCACCTTCCCCATCCATGCTCCCCCCTGGTAACGTTTCATGTCACAAAGAGTTAATGTATCTTTGTGCCCTTTTCATAGATCCACCCGCATGTATGGCCCGCACCACTGTGCGGTGGCCTCCCTCCGCTTCATCGTGCTTCTCCAGTGGTGTAGCTCCCCACCTACATCTCTTCATGGAAAAGGTCACGGTGGCCACATGACCTGCTATTTGAAGAGGACCTGGTGGATACCCAACTCAGGCCGAGCACAATACAATTACACCCCAGGGAGATGCGCCAGATTTGCTGAACTCTGTTTGAGTGATATTTAGTGTCTCTTTGTAAAGCTCTACTTACATGTTTACAGCCAGCAAAGAACTTGAGTCAACAAGTGCCAGACAAGGTTCAAACTCCTTATTAGTTCACCGGTTACCTTCATCTACCTAGAAACCCTTTCTTCCAGCGGAGAACCATTAAAAACATTGATGCAACGTGCTCATTCATCTGTAAAAACTAGTGGGCCTTAAAAGCTGTGGAGGTTGGGCAGGTTTCAACTTAAGCAAACACACGCTATCGAGAGGAGTATTGACAGCAAAAAGGTGAAAGGTCAAATTTAGTCAGGTGACATAGTTACAATGGATTTCAAGTACTCACAACCTGTTCCCTTTACCTTTCCCTCTGTCTCTGTTTTTCTCTGCCAGCCGGTTTTCTAATTGGTCGGGTTGTGTCACAAAGGCTTGTCTTTACACAGGGACACATAAAAGCAAAACAAATCACATCATTTCCAAGTTTGATAAGGAAAAATAACTGGATGTTTGGCATTTTACTTCAAGAATCCTTTCAGTTCTTTGTTCATTATAAAATGTTTGTTTAATTTAAGGCGATAATTTAAAGTTTTCAAGTACAATGTCCATATTAAAGTCTACAGCAATCCAACTGACCACAACCTATTCTTTTTAAACAACGATGTTGTTGCACATGAAGCAGAATAACATGAACGTCAACAATTTAAAGTTTTTTTCTAGTTAATAATAACTCTTTTTGCAACTAAAACCAATGGCAAAATATTTATTCTGTTGTCACTGGTTTATTGGTGCCCACTACCTGCACTCGTGTCATGATACATCACCTAACAAAAACCCTCAAAAAAAAAAAAAACTTTCCAAATCATGTTAATTTAACTCTACTCTGAGGTTCCCTGTGCACGTCATCTCCATACAAGGTCTGGAAACTAGCCTGCTTGAAGCATATCTTTGACATTCACCATGCAGGCGAAGGTATGTCACCTCGACTTCATCAGCAGTGAGTGCTGCAGTGATAATAATCCTTATCAAAGTAGCTCTCTAGATTAGATGCTGTAGGAGCTGAAAACCGCATACCTTGGCTGCTACAAGACCATGTTTGGTGAGCAGCGGTCCGCACAAGATAAACATTAAGCATTGTCAAGCTTTGCTGTACACGGATGATGGCATGTGAGGTTGAGCAATGAAGCAGGCATTAGAGGCCGAGCTTGTAACGGTGCTTTACTGGTGCGAATCACTGATCCAATTGAGTCGCATAGGCTACTACACGGTGCAGGAGAAAAGGGAGTTGGAGGGTGATGTTGTTCGTTCAGCATGTGAGAGTCACACCAGCCAGGCTATTAAACTTTGCCTCTTATAAAGTTGTGGTTTATGGTTACTTTGGTTACTAATGCTTTTATACATTTATGTTTTTTTAGTGGAGGCAACTTGAACGTTTCTGCCCTAAAAAGCTGTAAATCATCATGAATCATAAGTGTGTGTGTGTGTGTGTGGGGGGGGGGTTATGCAAGTCATAATCTGAAATTTGTCACATTATTCTTACTGCCATGTCCACTTTTGTGTCGCTATAAAATGCAAACTGCTCCAGTCCTCGTCGCTCCCCTGCATGCAACACACATCATTACACCAGAGACAAAGCGGTGCTGTCTAACCTTACGTTAATTCATTCAAGTACATTTAAGTCCCTGCTAGTCTGGATGGCTTCCAAACATTTTCACAACATTAGACTCCTCTGGTCATTACTCTCCCTGTCTCTATGTCTGCCTTTTTACACAATGCGAAGGACAGCTCTCGTCTGGTCCCCCAGCTTGTGAACACAGCAGAATTTCAAACATGTTACACTTAGTGCATGTGGAGAGACTTGCTTATCGAAGAGGACAAGGCTATTTCTGTAATGGATTAATCTTCAGATTATTGTCATGACTCACTGACCATTAATTTGATTTATTTAATGTCAGGAAGCAATGTCTATTCTCTTGAACCCATGGGAAAGCCTTATTATATCTGACCAAAGATGCAGAATCCTTTTTTATTTCTTAGTATTATTGCTTTTTAATGATTTATTAACTGTGCTTTACTAAAACAGCAGAAGAATGAGTAGTTAAATGTTTCAGCTCCCAATTATGACTATTAAAGCTTTTAAATTATTGCAAAATATTGTCCCTATATTCTTTCTACTATTGAGTAAGTTCTAACTTAAGCTGAAATGTGCTGCTGACACACGTTACAGGTAATTCTATGATCTGAAAGTAAATATTAATCAATTAATAAGGCAAAAACAAACTTATATGATTCACATTTTGGAGTAGATTTCTTTGTTTTGTGATGTCAGAATAAAAAAAAAGACAGCTGAAGCTGTCCCTCCCCTCTAAAAGCTCCTGCTTTTGTGTATTAGGACGATTAGTTCACTGAGAAAAACAAACTTTAGTTATCTAATAATGATAACAATCACCACTTGCAGCCACAGAGATAATTTCTGATTACACAGACTCCTCTGTGTCATGAGGTCAGTGAAACTCTCTGTTCCCAGTAAGTTGGTTCTTTACCCTTTACTTGATCTGAGTCGTGCCAGTGTCTCCCTGCATCCATAGCAACCTCGACAAAGAACCAAATATGGTATTGCATCAGTATGTTTGGCTATTCAGTTACAAAGTGACGAACATTACCCTGAATCTTAATCAAATTGCTCAGGGAGAAAAATCTGCTCTAATCTGATATAGTTTTTTACATCCCTCGGCTGCGGATGTGTGCAACTCTGAAAAAACATTCCACTCATTTAAACGGAGATGCATCGGTGCCAAAGTAAATCATCCCCTGCACTACCAAACTATTTAGGAAAAAGAGAGATATTGCTGAACTGTGTTATGCAATGTTTAGAAGAGAAGAAGAAGAAGTTAGCTCATTATCTCACCCTTTATGAATGGATTACATCATATTGGTCATCTTTTCTAACAGGTCATTCTGGTGCATTTACATGACATTAAGCCTTGGAGATGAGGCTATACTCCTGTTTAGCTGCAATCTAGTGAGAGTCAGGGTTAGAAAGAGTTATTGCCTACATGTTGCAGCAGCAGTTGTTTGAACTTCAATGGCTTCCTTCAGCTTCACTGCAAACTAATTCACCCTAGCTCAGAGTTCCTTTTTCTACTGCTTTTTAGTGTTGTTAATAGTCTGGCTTCATTGTACAGTAAGCCATAACTAATAACTGGCTTCAAAGTTATTCAGGAACAGCTTGTTAGTGATTCATTACTGCTTTGTTCCCTTCTTTTCCTTCTCTCAGTTTAAAAAGGAAACAAAAGCTTGGGTTTTCCACTGACAGGACAACAAATGAAATTAATGTAAGCTACCTGGGAAAGAAAATAAAACCCTAAAATAAGTTATGGGTGAGCTATTTAGCAAGCAGAAAAGCCAATGATAAATGTAAACCTGTACCATGTATAAGTTATAACAATAAAATAGCGGCGCTTCAAAGTTTTATGAGGTGAAAACAAGGGTATAGTCAAGAAAATATCACAGTTAAGAAGGTTTTACAGACTAAACAAGTCGCTTTTGCGCTCATTGTAACTATAAATATGTTTATTTGGATGACCGATTTTTCTCTTTCGGAGCGGCGCGCGAGCGCCAGGTAGGTCGGCTACGTACCTCCTCTTCGTGGTTGGTGAATTCACTCTGCTCGTTTTCTTTTTCGGGTTTGTTGCTATTCATTCTGAGTCGGACTCTTTTATTCACTTTCACTTGTTCGGTCTTCTTCTCCTCGTCTCTGTCTCCGCTCTTCCTCTTTTTCCTCTCCAGGACCCACAGATTCAAAGCAGCCTCCGACAAGACGACAGTCCGCGTGCGGCAACTGTCCCACTCACCCGAGCTTCCCACTAGTTTAGCGACATTAATGATGAGCAAATTTTTAAATGCTCTTTCTTTCTCTTCACCCCTCTTTCTTTTAGATCAAAAGAAAACAGGAAACGTCAGTGAGAGGCGCTTCTCTGCGGGTGGATATTCCGCTGCATTCCCTAGAAAAGCTTCTCCGGAGGCTCTTGTTGCTGTTCCCTAAATGGAATACAGTTAATGTTCAGTGGACCGCGCCGCAGGCAAACTTCTCTCCCATCTCCGCGTGTGTGCGCGCGTGCGGGAGGAGGCGAGGGAGGGGTTTAGGGTGGGGTAGAGGGGTGGGATGCAGCTTTATCAAGATTTATCATGAGCTCCAGTGGAAAAAAAAGCTGCAGCCATCACCTTCAGAACCAGCTGAATGTTATTTTAGTCGCTGCAACATGTCTAAAACATTCCTGCAATGCCCAGTGGTTTTTTAATAAACTGGCATATTGTCTGCCTAATGTGCTGGATTTTGAATGATTGATCATTTTAGCATTTGTAATTTGTTGCTTTGCTTGTTCCAAATCTCTAAAAGAATAAGGGGCAGGGTAGGTGATCACTCATTAGTTTTGATTTACCCGTATATTTTGAGTTTAAGGTGAGAAATCATCTGAATGTCTCTAATAATGAGCACTGATGCAACAAATAAAGCTAGGCTACATTTGTAAAAGCAGAGGATAATATTTTACATCAACACTTGGTTCATCTTTAATCTCTCCTGCACTGATTTAAACTTCATTGATCATGAGAAAAACAGCTTTAAGGCCAAATTATCAGTGTTTTTTTTTTTTAAGCATTATTGACCATGTTTCTCACTCATCACATCGAGTAGTTTTATTACTTTTACATCATTTTTGGTAGATGTAAACAGTTTGGACATAAATCTAAGCTCTCACATGGATCTCCTGCGTTATACATCACACTGTATGTTGACGTAAAACAACATATAAGTTGAGAACTGTACATTCACTACACTAACACTGAGATTAATAAAGATCTATTTACACTGAATACATGTTTAATTGTCTCTTGCGTGACTGGAAAATGGGGATCAGGTGGATTTTAGGGCCTCGCCCTTACAATGATGAAACAGCATAAGATAATGGGACATTACAACACCATTAATAATTGGTGAAAGTGTACGTATACAGTTGTATGTGATCAAGCTGGAAGGTGGTGACGTATGTAGGAGGTTTGTAGAGCAGCCTTAAATGAAAAAAGTTTGGGTGGAATAGAACATCCTAATAAAAATAAACTAATTTTTTTTTATGTTTTATTAACGGCTAAAGAAAAATGCAGGGATTTGTACATTTATTATTTTCAAAATCTTTGGATGCTATGTGGATTTAAAGCCTTTGCATTTCAGGCCAGAAACACATGGATACAGAGAGGAAAAAAGAGGCTTTGCAAGGGGGCATAAAACTTTTATTGTTTTTGTTGTTGCCATAGTGAGGATACCAAGTGTTTCAGCTGACATTTTGTCCCATTCTTCCTGTAAGACTATAGGTGCAACAAAGGGGGATAATATTAGTTGCATTTTTTCCAAAACTCTCTACACAATGTGTATCTGGGAAAGTTTAGGACTGCAGACATTGTGCAGTATCAACCCCCTCCTCTCCCTCTCATGTGCCCTTCTACTGTGCAAATTATGATTTTGAAATCTAAATCAACACAAAAAATGTAAAAGGTCTGTGAGTAAATGAGCTTTGCTAAGAGCTTCAATAAAACCCGTTAAAAAACCACGGCTTCTGGACATGTTTAATAATAATAAGTTGAATCAGGGCTGTCCAGGTCCGGCTCTTAAGGGCCTGCCAGTTTTCAAAGACCACCTCTGGACAAGTTTAACACCATGGGTTCTCTTTTGTGACATTTTGTATTTGACTTTACTACCATAGTAATCCCTTGTCCATGTGGTCAAATAAGCCATTTATGGCTTTTTGATGCAGCACTTTCTAAGAGATCAAAGATCACGTCTTTTCCCATTATGCATGGAAATCTTCCAAATGCTTGACTGGTTTATTGATATTTTTTGGTGTAGAGCAGTTAAGATGCAAATCCTCCCCCTATCCTTCTTTGGGGAAAATGATTTGGAAATATTTTATTTGAGGTAGTTGCAGACAAACTGCAGCTCCTCAGCCCAACAAAAGCATCCTCCTTCATAATAAAGCGCACAAATAACTGAATGTTGCTCATTGGCATAGCTGCTTCCTTTGATTTGGTCAATAAAAAAACAGGCCATTGAGAATCTATTAATCTATTTTATTGTAAGGCTTAGTCCATTTCAAGGTGGTAGGGAAGGTGTGACGCAGTGTACGGGTTGCCAGTTCATCACAGTTTCTGAGAACGTACCTGGAAACTTTAACAAGGCTTAGCAATTATACTGGGATAAAATATGTACACACTTTCAGCACATTTAAATGACATTAAGAACAAAATGTTTAGTTAAAAAAAATCCATTATTTAAATGCATGATCATGAGGGGCGGAGCCTATCAGGTAAGAGAAAAATAAAGTGTGAAGATATGTAATTTTCTCTATGAGACACATCCAGTACCTGTGAATCCAGTTACACCCACATGTATACATTTAGGTTCAAACTGGCCTCAGGAGATGCTATTCATTAAAGTTCCCATCCCAGTCAGAAGTAACTAAATAAATGACAAAGTCTCTTTTTACCCTTTTAAACAGAACTTTGAGTTTGTTTTTACTCGTTACTTTCCATTTTCATGTACTGAATAGTGTGACATATGCCTGTAGACTGAAGGAAAACACAAACATACCTGGAATGGCTTGGTATTGGCATATGACATTGATTCTACTATACATACTGTACTATTAATTAATTGATTTATATTCTATACATGGTCCTGTTCCAGGTCACAGGAAGCTGCAGCTATTAGCAGACATAAACCCTGGACATGTTGCCAGTCCATCACAGACAGCGTACTATAATATATATATCAAAGTATCTTCTGGGAAATTTTATGTCCCATGTTTTTTCTCATAAATAAATTGACGATAAAGAATCAAGACATGGCAAAGAAGGAACTACATTTACTGATGCGCAAACTTAAAGTCACTCATTTTACCTCATATCTTAGCGTGTTGCCTGTTTAACATTTAACTTAACAGCCCGAGAGCCTTAACCATAAATAAAGCATCACAGGATGACTTGTCATTCAGTTATGCATGTTCTGTATATCTGCTGTCTCAACATTTTGAAATGCAGTACTCAGCAGAGAGCAGGAGACACAGAGAATGATCAACTTAACTGTTTCACGTAGCCCTCAGCTCATCACCTCCAGGCTGTTGTGAAGCTTTGTGGCTTCCGGCACGTTGTGCTTTTCAGGTAACATCAGCGTGGCCCATTTCTGTCCAGGCTTCAAAGGAGCAGAGCAGTTTGTTCATGCAGAGACAAACCAGAGACAACACCTATAAATTGCTCAAGACTGGAATATGTTAAGGTGCAGTAATCCAGTGTGAGCTAACTTAAGAATGTTTGATTTACGACCTGTGTGGATGGAAACAACCAAACCCTGGAGCGATGGAGGCCATGTCTCAAATGCGGAGATGAGAAAACATTGTAAAGTTTACAAGCACGACTGTTATTGCCTCCTGCAGGAGGTGGAAAGCAGCCTTAAAAGCAGCCATCAGGTGACAAAGGAGCCTTGAACGCTCCACAATTTCAAAACATTTATTTTGAGCAACTGCCTCACTTTGTACTCTGTGATGATAAGTTCAAGAGCTGACAGAAGCTCTGTTGTGGAGACTTTGACTATACGTTGTGTGACATTTATTGCACAGGACAGACGCCCGCTTTCCATGACAGCCAGTGCAGAAAACAGAACGAGGCGTTTTTGCTGCACTTGCACCTCAACAGAAACAAAAGAAAGAAGAAAGCAGTCGTCGTGGATTGGTCTTAGAGATTTCTCCTCTTTTCCCCTCCCTGATCATGTCTATATCAATTACGCTGCATCTGAAGCATACACAATGAAGAAGGGACATGGTAGAGTCTTTTTATGCTGATGAGAGGGAGCTGGGGATGATGAGCGAGGGAGGAGGGTCTCAGAGTCTTCGAAGCAGATAAAAATGGAAATCTTCCCCTTGCTGCTCAACTCTCCTGTATCAAAGCTTCCTGCTGGAGTCTGGGGAGCGAAGAGGGGGAGGAGAGGTAGGAAGCGGGTGGAGAGGGGTTGAGAGGAGTGGGGGGAGAGATGTCCCAGCTGTGTTTGACAGGTCTCAGGGCTGTGCTGTGTGGTCTGATGCTTGGAGAGGGAGGGTGCCCCCCCCCCCATAAACACATGCATGCATACAAACACACACTGAGGAGGAGGAGGGGGATGAAGAAAGAGGAGCAGCTAAGACACAGTCTGGTCACGGAGTCCCGGGTAACATGTCAGCAGGCTTTGACATAGTCCAGCCGAACATGAAGATAGCTTTGTGTTATTTACGGGACTGCTGGTTGAACAAAAAGCAACAAAGTCAGTTCGACAGCAGCACAAACAAAACATTGCAAGCTATTTTAGATAAAAGCGCAAACTTAGACTTTTTTTTTTTGCATATCCTTGTAAAAAAAATCAAGGCTTTTATCTGTAGGCGAAACATAAAGCTCTTGTAAGCAGCCAGATAGATAGTCTGTCCAAAGCTTCAAAACCCCAATCATGGCTTCCTCTAAAGCTTAACATGTTAGATAAAGTATCCGTCCCACCATTAATAATGAATAATGTTCATATTTACGTTCATTGTGTTTCTGGATTTCATTGAAAAATTCAACGTAAAAACACAAACTTGTTCGTGATTTTAACAAAGGGAGCGTGCATGTGAATTTACACTGGACATGTAAAATATGCCAGATTTAAACAGAGCTCATTTTCACCCTTTGTGGGAAAAGTCAGTCACAGCGCATCACATTACAACGCAGCAGTGCCAGAGAGAAGATGTGGTACAAGCAAGTCCAAATAAAACACTTCATAACAGTTTAATTAACCCTAATTAAAAAAACGTATAAAAAAAGATAGATAAATAAATAAGCTGATTCTGTTTCTCTAACAGATGCTCCTATTAGCTGAGGGTCTGGTGGTTAGCACCACAGTCTCACAAGGTCGCTGGTTCCAGCCTCGGCTCGGACAGTGTCCTTTCTGTGCAAAGGTTACATGTTCTCCTCATGCATGCATGGGTTTTCTCCAGTTACTCCGGCTTCCTCCCACCATCCAAAGACATCCATGTTAGGTTAAGTTGTCGATCTAAATTACCCCTTTTGTGAATGAGCGGTTGTTTGTCTCTCTGTGTTGGCCCTGTGATGGACTGGTAACCTGTCCAGCTTGTATCCTGCCTCTGGCCTGTTAATACCTGCTACAGACCCAAGCCTCCACATAAGAGCCATTAAAAACCAGTTCAGTTGAGTTGCACCCTACTGCCTGATAGAAACTTATTAACAATCAGCTTTACTTTTCAGATCAGTTTATTTGTGAAGGAAAGGTGGCAGGAAGGTAGGATTTCCTGTGTGTACACACAAGATGCATAATTACTGACAAAGACCGGATAATCATGGCATATAACCATGTAACCATATAACCAATAACCATGGCTTATTAATAAGAAATCAGATGAATTAGGTGGCTGGAGGGGTGACTGAATAGTTAAATGTGGACCTGGAGAACTGTGTGCAAGGCCAGTGAAACATAACAAGCTTTAGTTTGAAACTAGTGTTTTAGTTCAATTTGGGCACCAAAAGCAAATAATTTTAGTTAGAAAGATCCACAGTTTTGCATAAGAGTAATTTAGACCAGCATGCTACATCCACTCATTAATACAGTCTAGGTAAGCCTCATATACTTTGGTTTAGGAACATCAGAGCTTTAATTGTAAATAAACTATCAAACAACAAAGGCAAGAGTAAAGATTAAGACACAATTTGGATTATTCAATACTGTCTTTTGGATCACTGGTTCGCAGTTAAAAGGCCAGCTTGATGTGAACACCAACACAAGAATCCATCATGACACATTGCCAATGTATTGACCTCTGCTGGATCCCTGAGGGTGGACCCCTGCAGGTATTGCAGTCTGCCCAGTTGGCAGTCAGATGACTCAAAGACGGTTTGCCTTTTACATTCTTTCTTCCCACTCCTGCAAATAAGAGCGAAAGCACATTCATAACACACTCATATCCAAACCCAGTGCAAGCTGAATTAAAAGAAAACAGAGCGAGAAGAACGCTGCGATTATGGCAGCAGCTCAGCGTTTGGCAGAACGGCACACTTTCCCATTGCAAATGATTTGGGGTAAGTGGTTCTCTTTGGGTTTTAAGCCAGGCCATTCCATTCCCCTGACTTACTGATAAGCAATGTGTCTCCTTTATGTTTAGTGTCCTTTGATCTTCCTCTAAGATCATCAATATGCGGTCAGACTGACCTGCTCCAATTAGCACCAGAGGTTTGGTTCTTACTTTTCACTCATTTCTTTCCTTCTTCACAATCAAACCTCTAATTCTCAGCTTTTGCATGGCATAAAAAGCACATTACATGACCATAGCAGTAACATTTTAAGAAGTTTTTGAGATAAAGAGGTTATTCTTTTTTCTTTCCATCCTTTGAAGTGGTGCCATTACGGCACATGGAGCATTCTTCTATCAAAGACACCATTTGCTGCAGTGAGCCCATCCATGTTTTATGTTGAAGCCGCTACAGCCTTTTCACTTGTGGCCTTTAACATGAATATGATGCCCCGCAGGCTAAAGAGGCACTGACTGCACTTTTTTTTCATTTATCTTACAAGTTCTGTTCACTCAGCCCTTTCTATGGTACACACCGGTCTATAAATGCATTAATTGCAAGGCATTCTCTCGTTCTTTAAACGTTTTTTCCTTTCATCACAACTATATGGGAAACTGGACCAAAAGGCTGGCAGATTTATTATACCCTCACACACCAAAAAGCAGTTTATGACTACATAAATCATTCAGATGATTAATCCGATATTGTGACTAGGCAACCAAAAATAAAAATATCCTCAATAATTTTCCTCTCTGTTTCTATTTAACAAAACAAAATGATAAACAATAAAAAAAAGAGCATCTCTTGGTCGCACAGTTTTAACTTGTATTTATATCTTTATTCCTTTTATCAGCCAAATTTGACCTTTTTGACCCTGTTTTTTTCTTACCTAAATAAACAAAAATAAACTAACTGGGCCGTAGGTTATTGTGGTAGTTAACCCT
>JBAMIG010000005.1:8110860-8128958 GCA_037177335.1 Kiunga ballochi
TTTGACCCTGTTTTTTTCTTACCTAAATAAACAAAAATAAACTAACTGGGCCGTAGGTTATTGTGGTAGTTAACCCTGTTGCCTCATAAACAGAAGGGTCATGATTTGAACCTCAGCTGAAATGATTTTGTGCAGTATTCAGTTTCAGTGCTTCCATGGTTTCTCTCCAGCTTCCTCCAGCAGTCCAAAACCATGTATGAAACAGATGATTTTCAATGGACCCTTTACATTAGCATGCATGACTCCAACTGTACGTAACACATCCTTCTGTACTTTATTTTGACCCATCTGCCGATGATACTGCACATGCATACGGCTAATTTCCTTTCTTAAGTCTGCATTATGTACATATTGCTCATATCTTCAATTAGATATTTCTTACCTTGGTTTTGTTGTTGTCTTTTTACTCTGCATACCATGGATGGATGGATGGATACTAGAATTATAGGGTAATAACAGAATTAAGGGTCCTAAACTATAACGCTGTCTGGCATGAGATCCTTAAATACACGTTCTGTGTTTAGCTAAATCAGCAGCAGCTCATTTTCAGGGATTTTTTTTATCTGAAGGTTACGAGCTACAGAATACTGAAACTAAAAAAATGTTAGGTGTTTTAAGTTGCAACAGATTAATATGTTTACCATTGGGTTTTTGCAAATAAAAATATATTAATTTATTGGTTAATCATACAGTTTGACTATCAAAACCTTATCCTAAAGTTAAAATTCAACCTTGGGTTAAGTAAGGATACTTTGTGTCATCTATTCTCTATGGCAACATGCTAGAAATAATCAGTTAACTTAAGCAGGAGAGAAGTTTAAATCTAAAGTATGGAGTGCAAAGAAGATGACATGCATTCAAGCTAATGGCTAAAAACTCTGAAGATCAACAGTTTTCCTTTGGTGGCTTGAATGTTTGCTTATTCTACCTGTTTTTATGTAGAGCATACAAAGATATATTTCAGCATGGATCAAAGTGACTTGTATTCCTTGGGCCTTGCCACTAGTGTGGGTTAAAACACAAATAACATCTACAAGAGAACACTTAAAGGCTTAATTTAGCTGAATTTGCCCCCACATTATCATCAAGTTATCAAGTTTGTCCTCAGTCATATCAGGACACATGTTGTGTTATGCTTTGCTCATTGTCAGTCACCAAACATTCTCATGAAAAAAAAAGTAAGCTTCTGCCAGGAAATAATCCACCAAGGACAACTCACCCTGAAGATATATGTGTCTTTGTTTTGGCCATCTTTGCTAGAAAATGTGGCCCAAGGGTTAATCATTTTTTTAAAAAAAAAAAAGGTTCAGGGTTTTTCAAGTGTGTGTGCGAGTGGTATACTTCACAGGTTCAAAAGGAGGAAAAATAGAAAAATTATTATACGTAGATAAAAAAAAAAAAAGCAGAATAACTTAAGGCTGATTGTTCGGTATAGCCTGCATTTGTCTTCAAGGGTCTGCAGACTGCGTTGTATTGGATAAAATATTGTACTGCAGTTGTGTTGTTGAGCAGCAACACAAAAAACAGAAACATACTTGTAATTAGACTATACTTGTAGCTCTAATGCTTCAGTGAACAGGGAGGATTGAGTGGTGACCAAAAGCTTTTGACTTTGTCTCCAAGACTTAAGAACCCTTATGTTGACACATGTCTACACAATGCACAATAATGTTCCCTTTGATTGTTGATCCCTAAATGAGTCAGAGCAGGTCAAAGGGAGGCACATAAAACTGTTTCTTCTTTTGCAATGTGTAGTAAAACCAATAAAAGGTTCAACTAAAACCCAGATTCTTACGTTTACTTAACAATGTGCATGCAATAACACCAAAAAAATGCATATTTGCCTTTTGTAGTTTTGCTATTAGCTGCTGCAAAATTACACAAATTGTGCTTTTACATATACTTTCATGAAAGAAAAACACTATTATTATTTAGAATTTAAGTGGCTACTAGTTATAATCCTTCTTTTGTTGTCAAGACAACTGCTTGTGATAATATACTTTACAGTCAGAAAGATATCCACACATTCTGGGGCCCACAACTGTTGGAAAAAGCCTATCCAGCTTTTGCTCGGGCTAAAACTACACTGCTCCTCCTCAATCCAGCGTTCAACTATCCTACAAACTTTCCAGAATCCCTGAAAAGACCTAACCAGGAAGGATAACTAAGCTAACTAACATCAGCTAATTAGCATCAACCAAAATGTGCTGAAAGCTAATGGGAATGCTAACACAGGTATTAATGCAGTTTTAGAGCAAGTGAAAAGGTTTTTATTTGTGGTGCTTCGTGAACATAGGTAATCTTAGTTATTGCATTTAATCCCACAAAGGTTTTTTGGGATTAGTTTACTTTACTTTGTAAAGTTGTGAACAAAACCAAATGGCGTTCTGTTCACCACAACCATGCCGCTAACGTCCAGCGGTTCTCAGTCCCTGCTGTGATGTAGATCATTATTTCTGGGGGATTGCAATGGAAATCACTGTGGCCTCGAGCTCACATTTCAGTTTTAAAACAAGGAGCAAGCCTGGATGTAAAGGTCAGCTGTCAGAAAGCCTTTATCCTACTAAAGCAACTGGTGGTCCGTGAACCGGACAGGCTGCAGCAGACAAAGTGCTGCTGAAAGCACAATAATGATGCACTAAAGAGTGCAAAATGGTGTACTTCAACATGTTCCAAAATGGTCTCCTTATGAGTATCATTTCTTATCTATTATAGGATAATCACGACACTAGAGGGAATGAAACCAAAACTCATCAGTTTTATGATAAAAGAAAAGCAAACACCCTTTTGATGTACAAAAGTCTTATTTAAAATCCAAAGGAAGCTAAATATTTTCACACCAGCACAGTAAGGAAGAGGTATAAATAACTGTTTCCAAATATAGAACATCTGAACTTCCTCTCAATTTCTGCCATGAACTGCTATCATCACAGCCATTCTGCCTGTGCAAAGGCCACGCTTACCCCATCTCCCCCATGAGGTCCTTGTCACTCTGCACATCCGTGCAACTGTGTGGAGCATCTGTCTTCTTGTCATGTTAAAGTAAACTGATGCTTCAGCAACACCCCCGAATTAATAGGATGGTAGTGGAAAAAACACAGAAGTGAGAACAGAAAGGAGCCAAGATGTGGCCCCGGCTGCACTCCGGTGCTGAAATAATTAGGCCCTGGTTGATGTGGACTCCTCGTGGGACTCCAGCATAACATGTTTAAATGAGTATTGGCAGTGTGCGACACCAGCTGTGGGCCTCCTGCAGGGAACTGCTGTTCTGTGCAGCGCTCTGCTCGTCCGCTCAAAGCCTTTAAACTCAGACGAGCTCAGTGGCCTTGATCTTGGTAAATTGCTGCAAGAGCTTACAGGAAACAACTGGAAACTGCGACATCTGAACTTTATATGTCAGGTGTTGTAAGCAGGGATTCACCGCATACTCTGAAGCATCCGACTACTTCTAAATCTGTGGGCACAGGTGGGAGCATACCCTGGGGAGGACTGAGGAAAAGGAGCAAAAGGCATCATTTAGAAAGGCGAGTTGCAACCACACCCTTGCCAATAACAATAAATTGTGATATGCACAGTCTCCACTGTACCCACAGAATTAATTTGGCCAGTCCTGGTGGAAAAGAAAGGTCTGGCTCCAAATCCAAGAAAGGAGGCATCAGGTTTTGATCAATAATTACTCTTTTTAAATAAAAAATCTGCACACACTGGAATAAATTCACATCATCTCCAGGAACTACTTTTAGCTTCAAAACCTAAGGAGCAGATTATTTTTATCACACAAATCTCATGTCTATCTTTAGTCATAGAGATGAATACGGTGTCTGGATTTGATGCATCACCTGATAAAACAACACCGTCAGAATGAAAACAGTTGCTAAATAGTGCTTCCTTGTGGTGAATAGAGAAAACACAGCCAAAGCCAGAAAGCATTGAATACCTACTGACATTGTTTTTCCATACATAAGATAGTAAATCATTTAATTTTATTTCAGCATCTATGAATATAGATGCTGATTGCATCACAATGAAATACACCGACATTATAAAAGGTGTAACGTCATTAATTTGCTCCAAAGCAAAAAGTGCAGAAGTGTGTGATGGTCATTTTCTGTGCAGAACGGGACATAAAGGACACACGGAACATGTGCACGCTCGCTTCAAGTGGCTGTGAGTGCAGGTGATTTAAGCTTCAGGAGGTTTTATCTCTCTGTGTCCACATCTGTTTTAGTTCCTCACAGGTGTGCTGCTTCCTTTCATAGTCTTCTTCAGGTGATGATAGTTGGGGAGGATCTTCATAAGAAAGTCGAGCTGTAGAGTTTGAGGCTGTGGGATGTGAAAAAGAAAATAAATGACTTTTTTTTTTTTTACATTTTGCACATATGCTGAGAAGGCTTTAACACTTTCAGATATAGAGAGGAAGACAAAAGAAAGTGACCTGTGGCTTTTCGCTTTGCACACGCCGGGTGCAGCTCGAACCATAAACAACCGTGTTCTCCGGCACAACTTCACATGTGTTGATCTGGCAGCATGCGCCGATGATGCAGCCACTGGTCAGGATCACATTTCTCCCCAGATCACCTACGTTTTCATATTACACAGGGATGTTTTCAGTTAAACCAATAGACATCAGGGTCAAGATAATAATTTGTTTGCCTAAATTTGACCATCACATTTCCAATTTAATTCATGTTTCTAATATGTAAACACGACCCACCCTTGGACTCGATCACATTGTTGTCTCCAATTTTCAAAGCTTGAGAGACTGGGGCAGGTATAAGAATTTCAACGTGTAGATTAACAGATTAAAACACTCAATACGTTTTTTTTTGTTTTGTTTTTTTCAAAATAAAAGTCATTGTTATTATGTTCTAAGCAACACGAAAAAAGACGTTGGTGCCCTCTGGTGGACAACTTCTATATTAGCATTTGTTCTATTTCATGGACTAAATGGACATACTAGTAAATTTTTTGGCATTTTTATGAGCTGTAAAAGATACCACATCCAACTTCAAACACATTGTTGGCTCCAATGGTCATGGTTTTCGGCTCAACCCCATCTGTGTCTGGCATTATATTCTCTGGATAACTGCAAAGAGCACAAATAACATTGGTTAAATGCCAGCGTAATGCTAACTAAGGGAAATAAATGACATAATACCACACAGAGCACCAACCTGTTAATAATAAGTGCCTGCTCCTCTATCAGATTACCCTCTCCTATGACTATGGGCCCTGCCTCTGCTATGATCCGTGCTTTTGGGTGGACAACTGTCCGAGCACCTGTGGTACCAGCAGGAAATAAACAACTTTTAATACATAAGACACAAATAAAACACAAATAACTGTGAATACGAAAACCTCACCGATGGTAACATCTCCTCTTATTTCACTCTCAACACACACAACAGCTCCAGCTGCGATTTTTGCACTGTAAAGGAAAATCCGGTCAAAGGCTTCACTGTGACAACAAAAACTGATGACTATTAATCTGTCATCTATTATAATACTGTTATAATAATTAGACATTTAATTACACCCCAACGCAATGAGCTATAAATACTACCGCTATCAGTAGGTTTGCAAGATTATTAAATCATGAGACGAGATTTTAATTTCCTGAAGCGATATCTGTTCCAAGAGAGAGACCGTAGCAGAAACGATTGACAATGATTAAATCTAGATATACCTTTTCTGTGGCATTATTTGCTTAGCGTCCGACATCCTTGCAAAGGCGAATTTATTGTTCTGTAATCGATTATTATTCCTAAAGAAATGGGTGATCTCAGGGTTGATTGGGTTAATTGGACGCTGCTGCCACCTACCGACAGTTTAACACAACTGCAATAACAGCCCCATTTCACTGTATGTTGGTTTTACATTATTTTTTCCATTTATTCGTAAAAAAAAGTGCAGGAGTGAAGTTTGCATATTTATTGATATATTTTATATCTATGCACCTCACTGACTGGCAAAGTTTGTTTGTTTTGTTTTATTGGGAGAGTGTGTTTTTATTCATGTTAATTTTATTTCTATTTATCAATTTTTTAAAAATTTATTTAGTTATTTATTTTGGTCAGGCTTTACCGGTCTAGTTGGTATTTTTTATGCTTTTTTTTTATATAAATTGTTTCTGAAAACGGAGCTCTTAGATCCAAAAGACGTAGGTCAGATGGTCCAGACCAGAGTCTGGACTAAGCATGGTGAGGCAGCATTTATCTGTTCTGCTGCAAACATGTGGAACAAACTGCCAGTAGAGATTAAACTCTCACCAACTGTAAACACTTTTTAATCATGGTCAAAAACCTTTATTTTTTTATGTACCTATGAATGACATCTGCACGGTAACTTTATCTGATAATGACTTTTATTACTTTTATTTAATTTATGTTTTTATTGTGATTTTTGCTGTTTTTAATTCTTCTCTATATCTGTAATGCTTTTACTGTTTCCATGTAAAGCACTTTGAATTGTCCTGTACATGAAAGGTGCTGTACAAATAAACTTGCCTTGCCTTGCCTTTTATTGAAAAATATTGTAGCTGCAACAATTAGGGATGCAATTGAAACCATTTGTAAGATATATTTAAGCAGTTGTGTTCTTGTTAAACTAGTTAAATGTTGCACATAAAGCAAGGGCCGAATGTGGTTGTATGCATTTTAGACAGTCGCCTTTTCAACAAGGTAATGCACGTGATTATGTGTGACGACACTGTTTTGTCACAAAACAGTGTCGTCACATACATACGTTTCACATACATTTCGTTATCATTGTGTGTGTGTGTTTATCAGTATCTTTACTATTTCTTAACATGACAGACCCATCTCACAGTGCATTGCAGCCGTGTCTACAGCAGGAGGCGACGTACACAATTTAAATTTCTGAGCATGAGTACACTGCATAAGACTTTTACATTTTACAAGTAAATGTGTCGTGATCTGTTTTGATTTTTATAGCCTACATTTTATTTAACTTCTGAACGTAACATCACTTTTGCTGCTGAATATGTTTTTTATTTATTTATTATTTTTTACCAATCTTGACTATATTTGGTTTCATACTCACATCAACATCTGTGCAGATTTGAGGAATTAGCATTTAGTCAAGTTGTAAAACGTTTAATAAGAAAGCCGGAAATGCACCAACTTTATACTTTCAAAATCAAAGTATTTCATGTAAATTTCTGTCAGCGGAAAATAAGCATTTTACATTCTTTACATAAACGATGTGAAAGTTTATGTGATGTAAGGTGCAGGTATTTTTACATTTGCATGCAATCCTTTGAGGTTGTCACATCTGACTTGAACAAAAAATGAATAAGACAATTTATTTGTTTATTTGTATTAATCTTCACGATGTGATCACTAAACCTTTATGAATTTAATACTACAACCAATCGATGATAGATTTTTAGTTTTGTCAATGTTTTTGTCATGAAACTCATTGCTTCTTTTCCTTCAAGATTTCCATTACAATGCAAAACTAATTAAGTAAATAATTATTTAGTCAACTTCAAGGTAATTTAAACATGTTTTAAACTTTATTAGAGTCACTCATAAAACAATAGGACATTTCCTTTGTTCTACTTTAACAAAATGAGAAATATATAACTGTAACTTTATAATTTTGTTTGTGTTCATTTAAACAGGGATGGTCTGATAAATTATAATGCGATGTCAGCAATCAAGCAGCATGTATTGGAAACACAAGCATGCATTATAAAGTAATCATTGTGATGGTAACAGTAAATATTATAAACATGTGCCATCCTTTTGCACTGAGGAAAATCAAAGTATTATCCACATATTGTCACAAGATGGCTTAACAGGCTAAATAGAAAAAAAAAGTCATTTTCATTATCAGAAATCATTTGCTGTTTTTGAGCATTATTGCTATCCAGAAGGTTTTCTGTTATGTTTTTGATATACATTGATTGGCAAATAATTTCACCCTAAACTTAACAGGTATAGATGTGTAACTTTTCTTCATAATAAGTACATGGATTTTTTCTTAGTGTATATTATGCGTAAACTGAGCTTTTGACTTTTATTGTGAACTTCAATATAGGAAGCACCGTGCGTCATTACGTCACACTTATAGACGTTTGAGTTTTTGAAGCGGCGCAAAGCATCGGAAAGTGAGAGTAGCAGATGTGAACGTCCGAGTCCGCGGACCCCCATTAGACTACAACCCGCTGACACAGTGGCGGCTTTGCAAATATAAACAAATATCATTCATCCCTAAATAATATGTTTAAATATAATTTAACTGAAACTGTAGACAATAGTCTTCCCTTTTCACCAAACGAGACAAGAAAAAGTGCTGCTTGCAAGGAAGCTTCAAGTATGTTAATGTAGCGCGTGCCAACTTTATGGAAATATGTAACAAGCGACAAATGAGGAGGTAAAATGGAGCAGTCGGCCACTCTGGACATAGAGACACTGAAGGTAAGATTAAATAGTGAAAACTAATGTTTTAGTCTTTAGGAGTGGAAAGAGTAATGCGTTGCATCTATTTATATTCAGCAACACGCAGCCGTGCCCACATGAACTGTTGGGTCTACTTGTGTGAAATTAAATGATATGAAATTAAATGAAATAGTATGGCGTCTTATCCCGCTGTCCAAACTCAAGTTATTCACCAGTTTTCTGCAACAGGTGCATCTCGGTTTCAACTGTTAAAAATCTCAATTAAAGATAATGGAAATTGATGCCTTTCTCCCCAGGCAGGAATAAGACTAATAGCACCTGACCAGTTCTCAAACATATGAGAAAGTCTGCCTCGAGTTTCTCTACACATCTCTCCTGCACCACACCTCATAGGGTATGCTTTCTCCTCTTGAAGAATCACAGTAATGTGACAGGCTATGAATATTCTGCCTGCATGCTTTCTCATTATCATTCCAGTCTAGCGAGGTAGGCAGTAACCCCTGGGTACAATATGTGCATCTCGCCATGGTGCTGCAGTGCAAAGGAAGAAGACAGATAGAAGAAGGAGGGGAAAAGAAGCAATGTGTCAGAAATCCACTCTGCATATCTGTGTGACTGGGCGTTCAAGTCTACTTATTGGCCCTTTTACTCCCATCCTCACTCATTTACCCTTACAGCTCTGGACATAGAGGTGGTCATGATTAGAAATCCCTCCAGTTTAAACTGGTTCTGAGCAGACCTGTTACTTCAGTGGTAAGTCTGCAAGTTTGTTTTAACCCTAATTTGTGCTTTGCTGAAATCTAGGACAATAGTTCAAACGAGTTTGGGGACGTCTCTTTTATTTAAATAAAGCATATATGTAGCTGAAGATTGTCTTTGACCTTACATTTGTTTATAATTCTGTGTTCAGCCTGGCACTTCCGTCCTGTGTTCGACTGATGAATGCAAATTATGCCTACGAGGTGTTGTCCAAAATGGGCCTGTTGGCTCTCAAAGGATTTGCAAGGGATTAGCAGGGAGAACTAGTTTACTGTGAAGAAGTGTCTTGTGTGTTTACATCAGCGATTTGTCCTCCTCTCCCACTGCCATCGTTGCTGTTGTAGGAACTTAAGAGTTGCAAGCACTCAAAGACCCTAAACCAGCTCTTAACTTTGCTAAACAGAGGTACAAAACATCAGTGAGGATCATATTTTGCCAAGTAGATCTGTTAGTTTGATAATAGTACAATAAAAAGCAGAGCCGTAACAACAAAAGAGGAAATTCTCCCTAAAAAAACCTTCAAAAAGGGGGACATGATGTTCCCATCTTGTTGGTAACCTGCTGTGGTTGAACTGCTGTTGGAAGTCATTCATCTCTGCTAGTCTCTTACTTATAGTTGAATTGCCTTGCTTTGAGTTAAAAGAAGTGCACAGCCATCCATCTCTCTGTCAATCATTCATCCATCCAGAAAGAGTACCGCAAACAGCGAAGCCATTGTGTGACAAACTCCACTCCTACTGTAGCACCACCACAAAGTGTTAAGCCACCAAATGTGGATGATTCACATGTAAAAGGAATGACTTTTGACATTCCTGCTTTATTTTCACATCAACAAATAGAGAAATGGTAATATCAATGCACATAGTTGCACACTAGAGTATCAATATAATAATATATAATATACAGAATACATAGTATATATACAGTATAATTAACTTTCCCGGAGACAGTTGCATAATCAGCTCTTTGATTAGACTTTGTAAAAAAAAAAGACCTAATAGGTGTTTTCATACATACCGTGAAACTTTGTGCCCACCCATTTTCACTATGGACTCTGCTTTTGTACAGTGTTCATATGCAATATGGATGAGTATTGGATACACAGTCATTAGTGCACCTCAGATGTTTTCTTACCTCCAGCTGAGGCAGCCCTGTGGGACTCCAGTGACACTTCTGAGTGAGAGAACACCCGCCGATTTGCTGATTAACATTATCAAGCATTAATAATGTCTCATTTTCTTTCATTAGGGGCCTCTCAGCTGTGTTTTGCTGCCTCGGCAGCATGCCACTAGCTTGATCAAAGCAGCATGTGGAATATCACCCTAACGCTGCTAATTGGTGAAGATGAGGCTTGCTGTCGGTGGGAAGAGACTGCTGGCTAATTGGAAGTTTATTGGTTGCTTTGGTTGGATCCAGCTGCAAGGTCTATAGTCAAAGCACTGAGGACTTATTCTCTCGCTGGAGAAAACAGTCAGATCAGCACATATGTAATGAGTGATTGATGGTAGATATGATTTTGCAACACATCCTGTGCTATGAATGATCCAAGCAGATGTTTTCTGGCTTATTTTGCCTTAAAATAGCAAGTTACAGTGTAGATTTTTAGTTTCTATTAATAGAAATAGCATGTTTTTGGCAATATAGATGTTCACTCATGTAAGGACATTTCAGGTAAATCTGATGCTAATCTGCTGACCTTTTTCTTCTGAGCAGCAGAAATCAGAAAGCTTTAAAAAGGCAGACAAGCTCAAACACAATTTTTTTGCTGAGATTGATTTTTGTTTTGTACCGTATTTATGTTTATGAGAAAACTTGGACTTAAGTTTTAATTTCTGTGAGGTTTCCTAAGTAAAACAATCATACGCTGCAGTCTGTTGTTTATGTTTCAGCTGGTAATAAAGTTGTTCAACCGTATCTGATGCAGCCAATATTTTCCCTTTGTTTGAAACAACTATGTGAGAGGACGGATACTATGGCAGTAGAAAACATGTAAATATGTTGCAAAAGGGTGAAATACTTCGAACAAAGAAAACATCTCAGTAGATTGCTGAAACTACTGAAGTTAAGTTTAGTGCTGCCCAATGCCTTAACTAGAAACACCTAGCGAGGGCAGACCTCTGCCTAGCCATATGGTTACTCACCTGAGGGAAACCCCAAAAGGCTGCACAGCCCGCCTACAACAACCTCATGCCAACACTTTTATATATAGTTCAAGCTAATATCACTTTCTGTTGTAGACACTAAGACAAAGTAAGTGGATGCACTAGTTTTATTATTGAAGTGTAAATAACATCTAACCTGTGGTCAGGCGAGAGGCGGGGTACACTCTGGACAGGTCGTCAATCCATCACAGGGCAACACAAAGAGACAAACAACCATACACACTCACACTCACTCCTATGGGCGATTTAGAGTCTCCAATCAGCCTATCCCCAAGGTGCATGTCTTTGGACTGTGGGAGGAAGCCGGAGAACACGGAGAGAACCCACACTAACACGAGGAGAACATGGAAACTCCACACAGAAAGGTTCGGGGTTGGACCTCCTCTAGCTGAGGCTCAAACCTGCAACCTTCTTGCTGTGAGGCCACTGTGCTAACCAACTGCGCCACCATGCAGCCCTAGCCCAGAGTTAAAATCTGTGATGGCAAAAGTATCTTCGTCTTCCAAGAGTAAAGAATCCTTTAAAAACATTCAGGATACAGATGCTCATCTGATTCACTGCCACATTGTAATCTCTTGTTTCTTATTTTGAAACTTCCTGTAAATTTTATTAAAAGTCTATCCATAACTTTCTGGGTTATGTTGCTGACAGACAGTCATGCAGATAGACAGACAAACCAGTGCAGCTGAAAACATAATTCTGCATCGATTGGGGTTAAAAAAAGGAAAAAATTGGAAAGATAGTGGTGAACTATCATCTTCAAGGAATAAATGTCAGAAAATAAGGTTAAATGATGGTGAAGAGAGTCAACAATATACCTGAACATGCCGAATTAGCAAGTTACTCCATCAATGGAGTCTTTCTTCCATGATGGCACAGGCAGACAATGCCAGGACTCATCAGGCTCAGATTGTGAAACTGTGGTTCAGGGAGCATTAGGCATCATTTCACACATGGACTGACTATCGCAGAGTCCAGAGACCTGAACTCCTTTGAGAATCCTTGATATTTAAAAATGCTTTGCTCTGATTCTCCCATCATTAGTACAAGATGTTGGCAAAAAAAAAGAATGCAACACTGGGTGGAACTAATGCTGTGATCTTGCGTAAGCTTGTGGAAACTCCACCACAAATGTACCATTCAAATGATCTGTAAGTGGTGCTGCAAGCAGCAAGATTTCTCCAGGCTTGTTGACAGTTCAAGGTTTTAAGCTGGATCTTCGTACACCAGGCAAATTTTGGAAGGTTGTAGAAAAATGATCCGAGGCAGAAAAGGGGTTTGATTAGCAGTAACGTATGACTGTGTAAAGGCATTTGCTTGAAAGAGTGGATGAGGGAGGATTTGGAGTCAATTTGTTAATCTTTATCTGCTAAATCTTGTGTTGCAACACCTTTCTGTGGTTCTTCTCTTAGTTGGTGTTAAACTGAAATGTCTGAGTGGACCATTTAAAGTGAATTAAAGGGGTCTTAAGTAGGACAGTGTGACGTAGCCTTCTTTTGAGGTGTTATTTTCTTACATTTTTAAACTTTCAAAGCACTTGTCGTGGAAAACTGGGAGGCAGTGCAAATCCAGAGGACAGAGGAGTTTAAATACGTGTAACTCCTCCATGTCTCCACAAGCCTCAATGATTGTTAAAGTGGGTAGTGAGCGTAGATTTGCCATGTATCACCTTTGCATCAGATGATTTTTCTCTGTATTCTTTCTTAATCGTAACATGTTAGTGGTCAAACAGCCCATATTATATCCAATACTATGGCATTTTTTTTAAGTTTTACATTGTAAAGAGTTTGTATGCTAAAACCAAAGAAGTGAATTAGTCCTGTATCTTGAGATCTGAACTTTAAAAATATTAATTGTCTCAACTGTGTGAAATGAAGCACTCTTCGTCAGGGCATTTAAATAGTTTAATTTTTAATTTGTTTTTTAATCGCAGCAGTACTGACCAGTCACTGACCAGTAAATATGAACCATGACCTTTTGAACGTTGTATGTCAGAGGTGCATGTAGATGCGACATGTTTCATTATTACCACTATGAGATCTGTCCAAGAGATACTGACATAATAATAATAATACACTTTATTTCAAAGCGCCTTTCTAGGCACTCAAGGATACTGAACAAAACCAATCAATAAAGCAAACACAATAAAAACAATACAAGTATGCAAAGGATCAGCAGGGAGATGGAGGATTAAGGGGAGTACGCTAATCTGAAAAGGTGGGTCTAGAGTCTAGATTTGAAGATTGAAAGTGATGCACTGTTACGGAAATCAGGAGGGAGGGAGTTCCAAAGATGGGGAACAGAGCGACTGAAGGCCCTGCTCCCCATGCTGCTGAGACGAGCAGGAGGGACTGTAAGGTGGATGGAGGAGGATGACCTGAGTGAGTGGGTGTGTGTGGAGACATATAGGAGTTCTGTGAGATAAGCTCGGTTATGGATGGACTTGTGAGGTGTAGGGTTTTGAACTGAAAACAATAATGAACAGGGAGCCAGTGAAGCTGTTAGAGGACTGGGGTGACGTGAAAAGGGAGTTCTGGTGATGATCTGCACGGCAGAGTTTTGAAGGAGTTGAAGTTTATAAGTAGTTTTTTGGGGAGACGATACAGCAGGGAGTTGCAGTATAGTCCAGACGAGAGAGGTGACCAGGCTATTGAGAAAAATCGCAACTGTGAAGCACTGAAATGAATCAGTGGAGGGAAGTGTGTGAAATGCTAATGGTTTAGTTGATAGTAGAAACAAAATAATCATTTTGACTAAATAATGTGACTTACCATACCGATAAGTGCCCGACGTCATTATTCCACTTGAAACAGCACCCATGATAGTGCACACTACAGAAAATAAGGGTGCAGTGTGCACTACATTCCAGCACACTATGGTATTGAGACACAGCCATTGTTTTATGAAAACAGGTACCTAAAAATGTCTTTAAAATGGTCTTGTTAAATAAATATTAATAAATGAATGAATAAAGCTTTATTGTCGTTGAGTCAGCGTCCCCACACCAATGAAATTACAGCTTTTGTGAATATAAATCATTTAGAAAGTGAGTGGTGATGTATAGTCCCTTTCTAAGCTCCTTGGTGTTTCTTTAGACATAAGATCTGTGAATGATGTAATCTGACTGAATAAAGGATTTTTTTTAAGATGAAAACTAAAATGTTCACTTGTCTAAGATTAACATGCATGTCAAATAAGAGAAAGAGGGAGATAAAAAAAATACCAACATTTTGCTTATTACAGTCGCAGATGCTCAGTCTTTATTTGTTAGAGGTTTACTTGCAACATCTCATTTTAAGATGTTTCTCTAGCTGTTTTTGATCTCTTGGTGACCTCATTATCTTTATTTTATAACCACATTTGGAATCAGTCATAACTTTAAAAATAAAAGTAGAAAAGCGAGGTGATAATGGCAAACATATTCCTCTGGTAGTGCAATTTGAAGTTTGCTGATTATACATTGAAGACTTTTGTGAACACATTCTCGTGGCAGCTGCTGTTTGTCATTTGCATTCTCATTGCTTTATTTATTGATTTCTGCTGTTGGCGTGAAAACACAACTAAAGCAAGAAAATTAATATGGATCTTCAGATGATCGGATGTGAACCATAACATTTTCATATCATAATAAATTTTAATGTTTGGTGTGAGATGTTGCTGGTAGTTTGCATATTAAAAAAATATTAGTATGATTTAGATTGACCCCATATTTTTTTTATATATATATATATATATATATATGTTAATGGTAAATGTCCATCTATCCCATCTGACACAATTGTTTTCCTTGTTGTCAGGGTCACTTCTCTCATCTTTGATTAAAAAACATTAATTGTTTCAGGTGATGTACCCCAAATGCAAACAGGTGTGACGTAAGATTGCGTGTTGCTTGCCAGAAATGACTTGGTAAATAGTATTTTGTTTAGTTAAAGCCAGAGTGGTTTTCCAGAGCTGCTGCAGCTGGACATTGTGACCAGTCCAGTATGTTTGGGAAAGTAAGCTGCAAGCTGGGAAGACAGCTTGACAATAGCTGCTATGCACTGTTTTATATGCTCTATGAATAACCAGGCTTTAGGAGGCATAACATGACCAATGTAATATGCAATAAAAGTCTGGCAAAGACAACAGAAAGTGTTGTAAACATTGTGTCATCATAGAAATGACAGGTGCCAAAGTTTTTCTTAGCAACAGTAGATTGAAAATAGACTGAATCTGACCAGCTGGAGCTCAAATATTTTTTCAAACATGTTCCTCAGTGATGTGAATGTTTTAGCTTGTGGTGGAGTCGGCTGTAATGCTCTATGATTGGCATAACACGACTGCAACATTATGAAATGTTATGACTGAAAACAACTTGTGTGAAACTACGGTGTGTGCTGATATTCGGCTCATATTCCCTCAACTGTAACGCTGGTTAAATTGGAGTCATTGACATTCTCGACCATTGATGTGAATCATTTGTGTTGGCTGCCAAATGACAACATCTATTTGGGATACATCTGCCACCACTTCCAGTCGTGACCTGGAGTGTTCATCCGTGCAAATGGTCTTTCACAACGTGGCTGAAGTTTAGCTGAGATAAGCTTGTGGAAGATGGTTGTTGAAACCCTTGTTCTCTGAGTCGGAGAGTCGTAATCTTTGCTGTTTAAAGGTTTTCTGAACTGATAGATCGCGTCATCCCTAGATAAAAAGGATATGATAAAATGAGAATTGAAAATGACTGTCTGGAATATTATTAATTAATGGATATAGTAATGTAAGGTAATATGATACTAATGTATTTTATTTATTAATTTTATTCCTCTGGGGTTGCTTGCCAGTTTGACCAGTTGTAGGCTACTTGGCAGGGAAACTCCTCTAGCTGCTGATTGATTTTTATTATTTATCAATCCATCAATAGCTGAGTTATTTTGTCTGTTTGTTTAAGGTTACACTACATAAATAAACAACTGAATTAGTTTGATCTGGATTGAGCTTTTCAGTAGCCTTTGATGAAACTGATTGTGATCTGCAACACATTTTTGCATTTGGTAAATGTGTGAATTTGTAGCTGTTTGCATGAATTCAGAAAAAGCCTGGAGGAATTTTTGCCTATTTCTGGCAACCACCTTTTTTTTTGCCACTGAACCACACACTCTCTGATGCACTGCTGAATGGTTTTACAAAATGGGCTTCTGTGTTTCTGCTTTTATAATGACTAAAATTCATCAACCACTCACCCTTGCAAGAAAAATATTGATTTCTTGCAACAACACTGAGGCTACACAGCTTACTATTCTGAGTCCTCCTGGCTATTATAACGCATTGCATGTTGCATTGGTGCTTCTGTATGTTAATTAATATCTCACCTGTACTAATAAACATAAACAATATACAGGATATACATTAGTCAGTTTTATTTATTTTGATTTTAGTTAATTTAGCTTGTCTTGGAAAAAGTCTTCAGCTCCTCTCTTCCTCTGCCATGAGACCCTTTCAGGCAAAACCAACAGTTTACTGATGCTCGCCATCAGTATATGTATGCTAATTGCATGAATAAACTATGTGGAGCTTGACTTTCACCTTATGCATGAATTACATATCCAAGATCCTCTTTGGAAAAACTGTCTTGGGTTGTATCAATTATTGATGAATGTATCAAACACAATTTTTATACACACGAGAAATTAATTTGGTCACTTGTGGAAAAGCTTAGCAAAATATTTTACTTGACATATGTTAGAAATGCTGTTTCTACCTGTGCATTTCTAACCAACTGGTTTATTAAGAGTTTCCCGCTGTTGGCCTGCATCACAATCTGCTGGAGAACAGCCACTGCTTACCTGAAGAAACACAGTTGATGGATGTGAATTTCAGTGATCTCAAATCCAAACTCCTGTGTAGCTCGCTCTTTATTCAGCACTGATTTTCTGTCTTTTTTATGCAGCTGGAAAATTCAGCTTGATTTATGTTGAGTGAAGAAATAAAAACCTGACATTGTACAAATTGTAAGCTTTGGTATCAGATTATTATCCAACCAGGAGAATATCCCTTATCAGAGATTTATATTTTCTAGTAGCCACCATCTTCTTAAGTTTTACCTCTTTAACGTGATTAAACCAGGTGAGTGTTAAAAGTGTTTCGCAATGAGCTTCCTGGGTTGTAGCATTGTAAAAATATCAGCTGGAACAGAAAAGCAAACATGTCTGCTTCAGGAATCTGTCGTTCAATAGGTCTTTGTCTTTTTTTTATTTTAAAAACTGTGATAAATAAATGTCAACAAGTAATTAGCACTGAAAACAAAGACGATGCATGTTATTAAACCTATACAAATTGCTTGTGTTGTAAAGAATATAAATGCAATGAGAAAGGTCAAGAACCTTGTTTTCCAGACTTTAACTTGCATTAATCACTTTGATTAGCTCATTGGTATCCAGATATGGTTACACATTTATGTTAATTGACTTAAAGAAGTTTATGCTATGTACAAGGCTTTTCACTTCTGAGCCAATTATTCCCATCCAGTTATTCTCACTTGTAATCAATAAGTCCTGACAGATTATCTCAGTTTCTTGCAGAGGAATGAACCACCTTTAAAAAAGAGGCAAGCTCATTATTTCCCACCCAAAACAACCAGCTGAATGTTAAGCTTTTATTTCTTTGTTATTTTTTTAGGGGCAGAGATTACCTGTTTGCTCTGCTACTGAATCAAAAGCTAAATTACAGTTTATAGAAAAGATCCATCCATCCATCTTCTGCCGCTTATCCGAGG
>JBAMIG010000005.1:8129428-8139630 GCA_037177335.1 Kiunga ballochi
GCGCCTAGAAATTCTGTCCATAAAGGTTATGAACAGAATCGGTGACAAAGGGCAGCCTTGGCGGACCCCAACCCTCAGAAAAGATGCAACAATAAAAAACAAACAAACGTGTTTTCATAACTAGTCATTCTTATCTAAAGGTTTTAAGAAGCAGGCAAAATATTTCCAGTTAGAAGGGTCACCTTTCCTTTTCTTTTACATGCATGTTTCAGGCTTTAATGGTGCAGCTGGCAGTCATGCTGGCTTCTCGGCTATTACTCCTACTATTGTGGCAGAACCCTAAAAGATAAAATAGAAGTTATTTGCTAGGTAACAGCCACTTACAACATACAATTGCCTCTGTGAGAATTGAATAAATCCTTGACAGCTAGCAAACATAAAGGTTGCCCTGCATGTTTGTTTTCCAGATTACCCAGGAGCAGTTTATACTTGCGTCGCAGTCCCTGCACCTCCAGCGACCAGGCTGTGATGCTGTCTACCAAGTGGGTCTGTATGGCTGGAGAAAACGATGCCTCTATTTCTTCCTGCTGCTGCTGCTGGTCACCATGATAGTTAACCTGGCCCTCACTGTTTGGATCATAAAGGTCATGAATTTTTCAGTGGTAAGTTCAGCACGTCCTCCAACATACACAGTCTGTTGGGTCGGGATGTTACTAACAGGTAAAACATAACTGCCTTCTCAAAAACGTTTAATAAGCAAAACAATGATTGGATCAGCAATGGCCTGAACCTGAACATGTTACCTGAGCAATCATAAAAACTGAGAGACCCCCAAAAGCTTTTTTTAAACATCAATGTTAGACAGGAAGAGCATCATGATGGCAATGCTGCTCCGTTACAATACAGTCATGTTTTAGGTTTTCATTCACTCTCTTCATTGATAGAGATTAATACCAGACTATAAACCATGTTGGTGTCAACCAGTGGCATGTTATTTTACTTCAGTCAATGAGCTTTGAATGCAACTGGGTGCTTTTAGGACAGGGGACGGGAGTCCATGCCCAGAGTACATGATATCTGCTTTCTTGTCTGTCTCCAACAACACCAGAAAAAAACTCTTTTTGTGCTAGATGTGTAACTAATTGCTTTTTAAAATAAAGTCAATGTAGGGGTCTAAAACCTCACTCAATATAGCCCGAAAGTATCTCGATGGCAATATCAATTTATAGTAGCTTTTCTGATGTGTGCATCAGTGTGATCGGTATGCCAGGACATGCACTGACAAATGATCTGTGTGGTTTGAAATGCAAAATTAAATGTTTTTGTTAATAAGATTAAAATAACCCCCCCTATCATAAGAACTTTATTTCTTTTTTAGTATTATAAGTAAAAACAGTTTGCTTAAAAGAGGATTTATATGTCTACTAAAACTTTTCTTAAACTCTAAAGAAACAGGATACATGCATTAAAATATCATTTAAAGCATTTAAACATCTGGCATTATTAACAATTGACTGGTTTTTGCCCCATTTTTTTCCCAGTATTTTTTAAACTAAGATTGAATAAATTGAAAATGTCCACTGGATGTGAATGTTTCCCTCACACAGGTCAGAAATATTAGATACAAAGATGGAGAGGAAAAATGTATTTGTGAAAATTGTTTTGAGCAGCTTCTTTTTATATTGTGTGCTTTGTCTCACTTTGGGTTTTATGAAAACCTGAAATAGACTTGGCAGCTGGTCTGTCTGACACGGAAATGTGTTTATCACAAACAAAGCCAAAGCAGGCTCCTGTTAAATTTTCAGGAACAGTGCACACAATTTACCATTTTGTCAACTGACTCCTGATGCCAGCAATTCCCTTTCTGTGGCTCAGATTTCTCCTGACTATTGATATCCCTCCTTTACTCTTTCTCCTCCCATCAGTCTGTGTCAGGAGTGAAAGATCTAATCAGTGCTGTAGGTGTTGTTTTAGAAAATTCTCAAAATCTCTCAGGACCTAGAACACTCTATTAAAAATAAATGGGTAAAAAAAAAACTATGCCTATATGCTGGATAATAGTAGATTTTGAGCAGCGAGTATAATCTGGCCCATCCTGACGTTGTCTGGTTCTTATTGTTACCAATAAATATGCTAACTAAATGTTCTTTGTGTTGTTACTTTGATTTCTATAATGAGCTGTTAGACTTGTTAATAATCTTAAGAAAACATTTTTTACTTTTGGAGCCACAACCTCTGAGATAACATATGTTGGTGTTTGTGAACTGTGATTAAATGCTGTTTCATCCTGTAGCATTCCTAAATGCAAGTCAGAATATTCATAAATTAAGAGAATAAAGTGGGTCTTTGGTTCACTGTTATGACACCTACATGACTAAAACGAGCTTCTTTTGTCCAAATAAAACCAAAATAAGGTTTTAAAATGACTTGTATGCAAAACTGTGGTGTTTGCATGTTGATATAAATATTTATCTCTCTATTAATGGCTTTTATTTTAATAGACCTGGTAAAATGTTTAAAGTTGTATTAAGTAATTGTAGGATATATATGTGTATTTTTGTAAATGTAGGATATATATGTATATTTTTAAAGTATACTGTCTAAAATCACCTTGTGACTCCTTTTGGGTTCAAATCCTCATTTTGAGCCTTTTATTTATTGTAACTCAGGATGTGTCCCGGGTACTGTAGCACAGTATCTTAGCTGGACCGTTCTAACATTGTTCTGCTTTCTATTTGATTCCACAACATCACCCCCAGCCCTAACATCTGTCTGCTGACATACTAAGGCCGCCACTACGCCCCACCCTGCTCCTGCAATCCTATGATTTTGTTCTCATGTCTTCTCTCATAAAGGATAGAGTTTTCCCAGCTGTTGCTATGCCTCTTTATTTACTTATCTCCACCCATTTCAGGCTGATCTGACCTTACAATTCCTCAAAGAGCTGCCCTCATGCTACATTTCTTTCATTGTGCTGTGGTAAGGCATAATCCTGCCTAATTTTGGCTTAATTATCTGCAACCATAATTATGCTCTGATTTGATAAGAGGGGAAAATGGGTCATGTTGTTGCAGAATCATCCATAATGTATAACATATAATTTAGTTTTCTTTTGATAGTACATCTCTTCTGTTGAAAGAACAGCAAGAAACAGTTTTACATGTTAATGGAGGGAAACCTACCTAATAAATTAGGTAAAAATGTGAATTTGAGTTAATGTATCCAGCGGCTTTGCTTGGTCTATGTGTATTTTGACAGCATCAAAAAGTTATGGAGAGATTTCTATTAGATTTTCAGGAAATCTCAAAAGTGGAATAAGGAAAAAGTGATTACTGATGATATGATAAATAGCTAAGGGAGAGTCCAGACCACTGGATCAAGGAATGTTTAGAGAATCCTTTTAGACGTAGACTTAACTTTATTGATCTCGTACTGTGTGGAACGAGGATCATTTAGCCATCAGATCTCCTAGCTTAAAAATAAGCTGTGTCATCACAGGCAAAAAAAATCTATTGTAGGCTAAACATATTGGGGCCCATTCAGTTGCATGGGCCTGATCATGTTTGCAGGGAAGAGGTTGGACTTTTCTGCACCTTAATTCTGTTATTTTTAGGTAATCCTGTTCTGTTGATTTGGGGTTAGCTGTTGTGACATGACCCAGTTTCAGTCAAGCTCCAGCTTTCAGACACAGGGCTTTATGTGTGACTAAAATATTTGGTATATGTTATATAGAGGAGTTTATGGTTGCTCATAAAAAGCCTAAATCTTTTAATTTTTTAATATGTGCAGATCGGTAGCACTTATAAATTAAAAGCTGTTTTCACATGATACACAGCAAAATTACTTTAAGTTACCACTATTTATGAGGCTCAGTTGTCTGTTTTATGTCATAGCACAAAAATACAAATATAAAACCATTTTCTCTTACTCATGGAACTATTTTTATTAAGAATCACTGTAAACCATGATGGTGAGTCAATCATGTTAAATATAGGAAAAATACCATTACTACAACAACCACACATGATAATCATAATATTTTATGTCAATATTAAGTCAACGGCTGCAAATCTGACTCACTTTAAGTCTGATTAATTCCTATCCTATGTCCATTAATAACCTAATCATTTCTACAGGTGTCACTTTTGCTCATTTCTCCTCAGTGACCTGCACTGAAAGTAGGCTGTCAGTCCTACCTCGATGTCATGTACTGCTTCTTCACTGTCACTCAGCACCACTGCCTCTCTGGCAGCAGCCGCTCTTGCTTTTTAAAAAAAAGCAGTCATGTAGCTTCATGACAACAAACACAATCCTTTGAAAAGAACTTGAACAGCTCATCACATCACTGATGATCAATATGTTACAGGATGGAATGGGAAAACTCCAGCTGAACCCGGACGGGATTCACTTAGAGGGAGTCAGCGAGTTTCAGCTGCCTCTTTACGTGAGTGAGATCCAGTCCAAAAGGGTGAGTTCCTCTTGCTTATTTCGTTAAATTGAAGCTTCCTGTTGATCGATAACCTAATATTGATGAACTTGGCATAACCAGCATTAACTGCAACACATGTGAAACTTTTTGGCAGGATGATCTCCCCAAAGCTGCAGACAAGTATTGATCTTTCAGTGTTGAAAGGAGATATCTATTCATTAACAGCAAAGGCCAGTTCTCCTCTAAGTCCAGTCTTGACAGTACTTTGATGTTACCTTATATTTGCTCTTAGATTAGAGAGTTTACTCTCCCTTCTCAACCTGTTACCCCTTTCCTCCTCATCCACCTCCTCATTTCCTGCCATCCTCCAACAGTGCAGAACCTCCCGTCGCCCAGAGATAATAATAAGCTGCCTCTCGGCTCTTGTCAGGCCACATACAACCTTTAGGAGATTACAGATGGTTACAAGGGAACCTTCTTTCCAATCAAGCCCCCACCATAAATTCCCTCTTTACATTCCCTCTCTCTCTTCTTTCCTCTTTGATGTTCAGCAGATTATCCAACACAATTCTAGCAAAAAGTTTATCCAGATTTCTTTTTCCCACACAAATCAGACTCTGTTGGATCATTTGATCCATTTTCAGTGATTAGACATGGGGCAGAAAGCAATTTGAAGCACTAGGAGCTAAGGTTCATGGTTTATTTGAATTTGTAGGACCATCCATGAACAAAGTGGCTCAATAGTGAGAGCAGTTTGCCACCATGGTTATAAAAATCTCAGAACGGACAATTCTTGCTCTTTGATGTTTTAGTTTGAGCTAAATGGCAAATTAAGTGGAACATTTGCAATAAAGGTTGTGATTAGTAGTTGCCCAAGTTAAACAATGGGGAAAGTCATTATTTCAGTACAACATTACCAACACACGAGTTCACACAACTATGCACCACGTCGTTCTTCATGCTGATGACCACCACGTTCATCAGTAAACCATTACATTACTAGATAATGGAACATGACGGTAACTATTCTATGTCCTTGCTGCAGCTGCAAATTCATTTTAAATGTTAAACAATGCTTTTAGTCACTATATTAGAGCAGCACTCTTTCAGAAAATGTATTAATACTCCTCTTTGACAGTAATTCTGATTCTGTCAGATTACAGGCTTACCTTACATCAGTAATGTAAGAATTATATCAATAAACATAGCTAATTTTATTATTCGTGCTTGCTACTGAACATAAAGTATTATGTTAATAGTAAAGTAGTAGATGAACATGTTATTACCAGTTATTAATTATTCAAAGTCTGCCCCCATCCCAAAAAAAAAAAAAAATGGTCACACACACTATTTGCCTTTAGCTTCATTGCAGCTTCTTCTATGTTTTTCCATCCAATGAGGCATTAATTTATTTTTATCAACACCTTGTATTCACGTTGTGAGAGTCTGACCACTTCTTAAAGCCTTCTAAAGCACTTCTCAAATACTCTCAGCGGGTTTAAAATCTGGACTCCATGGTGGCCAATTCATGTGTGTAAATAACGTCTCATGCTCCCTGAACCACTGTTTCACAATCTGAGCGCGATGAATCCTAGCATTGACATCTCAGAGCCTCCCCGTTCATCAGGGAAGAAAAAGGTGTTGAGGAAATAAATGGATTATTCAGCATATTATTCAGTGGACCTCAGCAAATAATGGCTGCATGATTTCATCTGCCTCTCTTTTGCACCATCCTTTAGAGACTGGGTGAAACTTGACCTTCTCCCATTGCTCCAGGTCTGATAAGGGGTTTTCTTGGCGCTTCACAGCCATTTTACAACCACAATTTTAATTTGGAACATCATGTTTTCCCTAAATCCTTCAAGTCTTTACAGATTTAGTAGTTTTCAACTTAAACATTTACTCTACTTCATTCACACTAATGATTTGATTGTCCTTAAACGTCTCCTCCATATATGTCATTCAACATGGTTGGAGTTGCATAACTTGTTGCCAGATGAAAGATAATCCCAATTGCATTCATTATTTGAAATGAAGCTCGTACCTATTTGCTTACTTAAATCCAGGTCGAAGATTTTTTTGGTCAGGTGGTGTATAGCAAACATAAACACATACTGCATTTTCCATAGTTTGGTGCTAATATGGTGCCATGTCGAGTGTACTATAGATGTTTTACTTTTCTTACCCACTCATGCAGCGTTTGAGCCTAGTTGGCTTTGTTTATCTCTTTCAACTGTAATCACATACTTTTAGCGGGAAAATTGTTTTATGGGGTTCAAACAGTTGAAAATAAACGGGCTGTCATACTGCAGCTTTTTGGAGGTTTGCAGACACTGTTCTATGATTATAACATAGTGTAATTAATAGTGGCCTCTTTTTAATGCAGATTTGATTTGTGCCTCTGTTGAGCTGTCTGACAAATGATGGATGGAAATAACTTTGCTGTTTGTTGCTTATAAGCTTTCTGTTTATCTTGGTTGTGGATGTTTGTCCATCTCATCACTCTACCTGTCCAGTTGTATTGGTATGAACAGGTAGAACATGTTGCAAACAATTTTTTTTTTTTTGGACAATTTACTTTTATCTTGTTTGGGTAAAGCAGAGTTGTCTACATCCGGTGCTGGAGATCTTTTTGATGCAACCTTTCTCCAACACACCTGCATCAAACAGCTGATTCCCTCTTCTGCATGTGATCCAGTGCTGCAGAGTCCTGCTAACGACCTGCTCATTAGATGCAGCTGTGTTGGACAAGAGTTGCCTCTAAAAGTTGCAGAATGGTGGATCTGAGAACTGGACTTGGGCACCGGTGGGGTAAAGTATTGCTTTTATTTATAGCAGATTGTCTTCATACATATTAAACAAAAGCAAAGGAGAAAAAGACTCTCTGAATTAACCATTTATTTTAGAACTGCTTCCTGTTTGTACATATATCAGGGCAATAATGTTTGCTGTTGTTTTAGGCCCAAGTGTGGTCAAATTAGATTTAAAGAGTTACTGTGAATTATTTTAGCAAAGTGGTCAGTCCATTAGGTTTGGTGGCATGTCTGTGTTTTAATAAATTGAAGTATTGGAATGACGGTCACGGACCATTAAGATGCAATTTATGCTAATATATACTAAGAACAACAGAGACTGATTTCGCGAAGTACCTCCTTTCAATGTAAATGTATACAGAGAAAAAAATCAGTAAGTGCAGTATGTATTTGTATTGTCACAATCTGCAGGTGGACACAAAGAAAGCCAAGAATGCACAGTAGCGATGCTCGGAAAGATTTTTGCATATCTATAGTATCTTCCCTGAACAAGTCAATTGAAAAGATGACGAAGGTCTCACCATTTTATCATGGAAGAAAGAAACCCCCCATTAACACATCATATTTTATACTACAACTCGTATATTTTATGTGTGTTTTTCTGTTTTTGTATATATATATATATATATATATATATATATATATATATATTACATACATAAAACTCCTCCCTCACCCACCCTCTCATCTCCTTGGGTAGAGTGGATGGTTGTTCATCTCAAGCACGGGTTCTCTACCAGAGTCCTGGGAGCTTGAAGGTCCTACGCAGTATCTTAGCTGTTCCTAGTACTGCACTCTTCTGGATGTAGATGTCTGATGTTTCTCCAGGTATCTGTTGAAGCCACTTGTCCAGTGTGGGGGACACGGCCCCCAGTGCTCCGATCACTATGGGCACTACGATTGCTTTCACCCTCCAGGCCTTCTCCAGTTCTTCCTTGAGGCCATGATACTTCTCCAGTTTCTCATGCTCCTTCTTACTGATATTTACATCATTGGGGATGGATATATCAATCACTACGGTTTTCCTCTGCTGCTTATCCAGGATCACTATGTCCGGATGGTTGGGCACCACCACCTTATCCGTCTGGATCTGGAAGTCCCAAAGGATCTTAGCCCTCTCATTCTCCACCACCTTGGGGGGTATCTCCCACCGGGACTTAGGGGTCTCCAGGCCATATTCTGCACAGATGTTCCTGTATACAATGCCGGCTACTTGGTTATGGCATGTATTCTTTACCTACCAGTATCTTGCACCCAGCTATGAGGGGCTGGATCGTTTCAGGGGCTCCTTTGCACAGTCTGCACCTAGGGTCCTGCCTGGTATGGTAGATCTGGGCCTCGATCGCTCTGGTGCTCAGGGCTTGCTCCTGTGCTGCCATGATTAGTGCGTCCTTCAGTCTTGCCCTCTCCAGCCACTGATAGGACTTGTGTATATCGGCCATTTCGGAGATCTGCCGGTGGTACATCCCATGCAGGGTTTTTCCTCCCATGATGGTTCTTCCATCTTGTGTTCCTCCTGACTCCATTGTCTGTGACATTCACTGAGTGCTTCATCTCTTGGTGCCCTCTTCCTGGTGTATTCGTGGAGCTTGGATGTTTCATCTTGGATAGTGGCCTTGATGCTCACTAGTCCTCTGCCTCCTTCCTTGCGCTTAGTGTATAGTCGCTGGACACTGGACTTGGGGTGGAACCCTCCATACATAGTGAGCAGCTTCCGTGTTTTGACATCTGTGGTCAGGACTTCCTCCTTCTCCTTTGCCCAGCTTTTTATCCCAGCCGGGTATCTGATTACTGGCAGGGCGTAGCTGTTAATTGCCTGGATCTTGTTCTTCCCTTTGAGCTGACTTCTCAGTACTTGTCTCACTCGTTGCAGGTAAATCGCTGTGGCAGCTTTCCTTGTGGCTTCTTCATAGTTGCCATTCGTCTGTGGTATACCCAGGTACTTGTAGCTCTCCTCTACATCTGTTATCCTGCCATCTGGGAGTTCAACGCCCCTGTTGATTACCTTCCCTCTCTTTGTTATCATCCGCCCACATTTCTCCAGTCCAAATGACATTCCGATGTCCCGGCTGTAGATCCTGGTGGTGTGGATCAGTGAGTCAATGTCCTGCTCACTCAGCATACAGCTTGATGTCATCCATGTACAGGAGGTGGCTTATGGTGGCCCCATTCTTGAGTCGGTATCCATAGCTTGTTGATTAGTTGGCTGAGGGGGGTTCAGGCCTATACAGAACAGCAGTAGGGACAGCGCATCTCCTTGATATATGCCACATTTGATGGAGACTTGTGCAATTGGCTCAAAGTTGACCTCCAGGGTGGTCTGCCTCATTGAGTTTCCCATGAAGGTTCTTATGCTGCTATTGATCTTGTACAGCTTCAGACATTCCAGGATCCATGTGTGTGGCATTGAGTTGTAGGCTTTCCCATAGTCAATCCAGGCAGTGCACAGGTTTGTCAACCAGGAGCTGGTGTTTGGCTCTTCTGGTTCCCTTGCCTATACCTGGTTCCTTTGCCTACACCTTTCTGTTTCTCAGCCATGTATTTATCCACATGCCCACTTACCGTAGCCGCTATGATGCCTGACAGGAGCTCCCATGTTGTGGAGAGGCAGGTTATTGGCCTGTAGTTGGATGGGACAGTTCCCTTATTGGGGTCTTTCAGTACCAGGACTATTCGTCCCTTGGTTAGCCATTCAGGGTGAGTCCCATTCCTCAGAAGCTGGTTCATTTGTATTGTCAGGCGTTCATGGAGAGAAGTCAGCCTCTTCAGCCAGACGGCGTGGATCATGTCAGGGCTAGGTGCTGACCAGTTCTTCGTACCTGAGATTCTATGTTGCATATCTGCCACTGTGATGGTAACTGGACCTTGTTCAGGATGAGAGCTATGGTCTGCTTTGAGGTATTTTAACCACTGGGGTTCACTGGGATACCTACCTTCTTCTCTCATATGCCTTTCCAGTATTGTTCTGTCTCCAGCCTTGGTGGGCTAGCTTGTGACTGACTACCCTGCCACTGAGAGTA
>JBAMIG010000005.1:8142217-8154206 GCA_037177335.1 Kiunga ballochi
CATCCTTTTCATGGTTGTGCCCTTCTGGAGTTCTGCTAGCTGACTGACTTCCCTTCGGGTTGCCTTGATCTTGGTTTTAATATATATATATATATATATATATAGTGTATGTATGTATGTATATATATATATATATGCATATATTCCACATATATTCTGTGTTTATTTTAATAGATTTTTATGTGATCATAATGAGGAGTTGGTGTGGTACCTGCTTTAGACAGTATTCAAAGCACATTGAATATAAAAACTGAAATGTGTCTAGAAAATTATATGATACGAGGCAGCACAATACCCAGATACAGTTAATCAAATCTGGGCTGTTCTGACTGTTGGCTCTCATCTTTGTCTCTAGGGAGTAGAACAAATCTATAAATAACAGGAAATGCAGGTGTAACTTTATTGGAAGGAGACTTTTCTTCACACTGTCTTACCTATTTGCATTCAGTAAGTGTCATAGAAGATTTTGCGCACTATTTTTAAATTCACACCTGCTGAAGATGGTTTAAAACATCTGCTTGTTACACTCTGGCAATAAAAACTGCAATCCAGTTTGGTCAGGGACACTTTATTGTCCCTGAGGCGTAGTTCTTTGTGCACCTAGCAGCCAATAAATATATAGGCACATGGGGCTCTGACATTCAAAACACAGTTTCCATATGTTAACAGTATAAAAGATTAACTGCAGTATTTGACAGAGTTTGATTGGTAGAACCACTATGGATTCAAGTTATACACAAGAATCCATTTAATGTACAAAAATAAAGGTAAATGGTTTATTTGAACAATAATGTAGCGAATTTACCCCAAAGAACCAGACTTCTTTAGGTCAGCTGCAGAGGAATGCTTCACAGAAACAAATACTTTGAAATTTATCTGACCAGAGAAACTTCTTTCCTATTGCAAACTTTTATTTTGAAAAGACTTCGCTGTTTAAGGTTCATTTCTGCACTTAGTTTAACTTTTCTATTTGACTTATTCAGCACTGATGATGCATGATAGAAAACACTACAAATTTTTTTTAAAGTTTGCTGCCTCGAGCACTACAGGACAACACCTGTGTCCTGCACGAAAACACCTGTGTCCTGCACGAAAACACCTGTGTCCTGCACGAAAACACCTGTGTCCTGCAGGACAACACCTGTGTCCTACATAGGATGACACCTGTGTCCAACCAGACATGCAGCACTCTGCTAAATGACTGTAGAATAGAATAATAAATATTTTCTTTCTCTTATAAATTTTTAAAATTGAAATCAACATTTTATTTTATAACTCAGAGTTACTTATAGCCATTCACCAACTTGCAGGACTTTGCAATTGATAAACATCATGTGGTTACATTTTATTTACCTTTTTTGTTGTCTGTCTGGGATTTCCTTTGGGTGGATTCAAATAAAAATTTACAAGTAGCTTCTGAGACTGAATAATTACACTGATTAATTCATTTATTAAAGTATTCATTCATTCACTATATTGATGACATCATTGGTTTCCTTTTAGCCTAGAACTGAACACAAGCTACAAATTTAAGGTGGTGTTCCCAATGTAAATATATAGGTTAATATATTTCATGTTTATATTTCATATTAATATAAATTTATCATGATAAATGCTAGAGACAGATGGCAGATTAGGATTTTTGTTAATCCATGAACAGCATATATTTTCTTTAAATTTGCACTTAATTTTACATTTACACACTGCTAACTAGTGGCAGGATAAGACTGCTTTGTTTTAAACTGTTTTTCTGAAGCATCCCATCAGGCTCTTGCTTTTAGCTTTGGTGTTTTTCATTGTATGCAGGAAAGCATCCTTTGCCTTATAGCAGCTGTAGTAATTTTTCAGTCTGATGGGGCCCACGGCACCTACAGCAGCAGGTGCTATTTATGTGCTTTCACTCTGATCTGCACTTGACCTTCTACAAGAGGCACAGTGACTAAAAATCCTTTTATTTGATCCCAGGGAAGTGTTTAGGAGAGCAAGTGCTTCTCAGATACAGTCCCTTTAGGACACTTTAGACTTAAACTTAAGACATCTTTTAATTAAGAATGCAATTTTTCTTCACAATGCTGTGCATGCTGGTTAACTTCCTTATGATGTCCCTTGCTATTTGAAAGGAGTAGGCAGGGGAATGAAAATGAACAAAATGAGCTCTGCAAGGTTGCAGAAAGTTAAGATAATTATTCACAGCTAATAATTATACTCTTATGCAGATTAATTTTCAGCCAACTCTTTTGTTTAAACTCAAAACTAAATGTGTCTTATTTAGAGGTAATACTACTATAAATTCTTAAAAATTGAGAAATAAAAGCAAATCAACTGTATGCATAAGAACTGAACTTGTTTCAGAACATTCGGGGGAAAGTCATGAGAGAAATCTAGTGAAAGAATATCCTATGATTGCTGCTGAAGCTGTTGTGATTAATTTATCATACAATTGACTCCTGTAAAGTGTAAAACACTGGTTATATAACTGATTTCTACTACTGACAGGTTTCTCTTCTTCCAGTTATAACAAGCTGTTTTTCCCCCCTCAAAGAAATCCAAAAAAATACTCAAACAGAAATGTCCTGAAGGAGGTTTGTCCACGATGCTAGTACAGACATTCAGTATCACGCTTGCATTTTCCCAACATATTATATATACGTTTGTTTATATTTAATGAATAAGGACCAAAAATAACCTTTTATTTAAGCTTTTAAGAACTTTTGTTTTATTAATAACTTGATTCATTCATAATATTTGTATTAATAACCTTCTAATAAAGAAAATGCTAAATTTCTAATAGTAAATCAAATAACTTGAGACTAAAAAAAGAGGATTTAAAAAAAAATTGTAATAAAGATATATAAAGTATTGTTCTTATTTTGAATTAGTTAAAAATAAACAATAAAAGAAACAGTTTGGGATAAATAAAAGCATTTTGCTGGTTAGCAGTGAGTAAAATAACCCGTCAATCGGTGCAGAAGTCTGCCTGAGTTAGAGAAAACACTAGATGGCAGTTTGAGTGATGTTAACATAAATTATTTTATTATATTTGTTCACGTATTTTATTTTAAATATTTCTATTGAATGGATTTGTCACTGTAAGATTGTTTTTTTTTTTTTTATTTAAGTAACCCATAATCAGTGCTACAAAAAGAAGTTTATTAAACTTGAATACCATATGGTGTCCTGCACGGATCCAAGTGATTTCTATTTTCACTTTGTTTCTGCTAGATATGTAAATCCACAGCACAAACTATGTTACGTGAAAGTTATTTATAAGAGCTTCTACGACTGCCAGCAGACTTCCTAATGTAATCTGAAACAGCCTCGACATTTTTACATGTCAGAGTGCAAATTATCATAAAGTCACTGAGCTCTCAGCATCGCCTGTTTTTGTAGAATTGAGTTGTGATGTTGCATATAATCGTTTTTGCATTATTTAATCTCTGCAGAATAGAATGAAAGCAGCATGATTATTGCTCAGACACAAAGGGAATTACCTTCACATTGTTGCTTCGTATCTACTAATCTCACAGACCGACGCGTTCATGTATTTATCCAAAAATGTGATAATGAGGATGCTATTGTACTGATTATATTTATGATACATCAAATAATAGGATAGAGGTAACATAAAAAGTCTTATTATGTGATTTTTTCTTTATTCTTTGTCATAGAATAATGTTGAAGTGATTTTTCTTTTTTAAACTAGTGAAGTATTTTAAACAATATTGTGAGTTTTTAACAAATGAGCTCAAAGGATGGTATGCAAGCACACAAACTGTGGTCGGATTACCATAAACTTGCTAAATACAGAAAGCAAAACACGTCTTTAAGTAGAATAGTTACTGAACAAATGAAACTTTGTTTAAACATGAGTAAAAGGTTGAAGGTTAAACTGAAATGAGTGAAACAAAGTGTAGCAGATGTGTTTTAAAGCATTGAAATGTCTGCCATGGAGGGAAGGGTTCCTTATGCTTCAGCTGCCAGGACACATTTTTACTCTTTAAACATGACATTTTTAACCCTTTTAATTGTTTAATTTTCATTTGCTTAATGTTTTTGTCTTTATGTTCAATTCACTGGTTTAATGATTCACATTTTGTTTACAGTTACATTAAAAGTTTGCATGTATGTAACTTTATCAATCAGCTTTTAATGGAACATTTATTTGAAGTGTTAAAAAAATCAATTAAAAAAGTTTCATTATTTTTCTTTTCACACATCTTAAAAATTGGAAAAAAAAAAAAAAACTAGAAATGTTTACTAGAAAATGTTGGTTTATTGTTAATCTTTTTCCCTATTGTTTACTTCCATCTGCTTCTCCCAGGACAGCATGTTGGTCTTACGTTCAGAAAAGAACGTAACGCTGAATGCCAGAGACGGCCAAGGCCAGCTAACTGGTCAGCTCACAGTGGGTGAGTTTAAATTGCCTCTTGTCTGCGCGATGATGGGGAAACACCTGCTTTTTGGACTGTAACAGAGGAAGTTTATAGCTAGAGCAATAGTTTTATACACCATTGCCGTTTGGGTTTTATGCATACATACACCAGTGGAATTGCTCCATTAATATAACTTGTTATTATCACCAATAAAATGAGCTGAGTAGCTTATGCCTAAAATCTTTATTATCTTCCAGTTTCTTCAGCACAATAACCTCAAATTGACTGATTGAAAGGGCAGTAGATTCTCCTATCATCAAGTTTAACCAGCAGTCAGTCCAAATTACCAAAGTCATTCACATGATTAATGGCCGCTAGGAAGCAAACGACCTGCTTATTAACATTAATAACTGTTGATCTCAGCCAGCATGAGTACAGAGTTGATGCTGATTTGATAAGACTGGTGATAGGACTCTTTTTGGTCATGCTTGACCTTTCTGAGAAAACCAGAGTCTACTTTTGTTAAACAGTGCGTTTTGTCTGAAATGAGATGAAGCTTGATGACAATGATTCAATCTCAACATCATCACAGCCCATAAATTGGTGGGAAGGAGAAGATGGTACAAGCAAGGGCGTTGTTAGAAATATCCGCATACAAACTGCATTTCTAACACACTGTTGTTTTGCAGGACCAGAAGCTGTGGAAGCACAGTGTCAGAGGTTTGAGGTGCGAAGCAAAGATGGGAACAGACTTTTATTTACTGCAGATGAGAAGGAACTCACCATGACAACAGAACAGCTGACAGTCACTGGTAAATATGCATCACTTTATATCATTTCATTTGTTTGATCTCTTTTTGACTGAGCAAATGAAATGTCTGTATTGTGTTGATACAAAAAGAGTCCGTTGTTAAAATGTTTTTTTTTTGTCAAAGTGGACATAAATTTGGCCTAAAATGATACACTGTGTGTTATAATGTGTTTTCTTTTATTTCTCTAAATGAACTGAGCCAAAAATGTGGAAATGATTAAACCTGAAGGAGAAGAGGGTTTGAGTAAACACTGCTGGTTGAATTTACTCATGCATGTTTTTGGCAGGCTCAGACGGGGCTGTGTTTGAACACTCGGTTGAGACGCCGCTGATCCTGGCAAGGGCTCCTGACGACTTGAAGTAAGTTTATATTCAGTACTGAAATTCATTATAGCTTAACATCTTCATATGCTGTTAAATTAAAATCATTAAACAGTAATAAATGTTCTGTGGCATTTTGGCAAGTTCTTTAAAAATAAATCGCGTGGCAGGAACTATTACTCATCAGTATTATTATTTAAGCATCATTTTGTAAATTCAGGCTTCTACAGGTTACTTCCACCACAGATCTGACCACTTTATTCATACCACAGCTGAGGGGTGAAGTAATTTATTAGTTTTCTCTGTTGCAGTCAGGAACAGATTATAGCTCTGGCAGAAGGTTTGGTTACGTACTGTACTCTTTCACCCCTTTGTGCATGTTATCCCAGCTGAACTCTGCCTGCGGCTCAGAGCCCCTCGTTGGTCCATTAGCGAGCGATAAGGTCTGCAGTTTGTTGTCCACCTTACTGGTTCTGAGTGGAGAGCTTGAATCAAAGTTGGCAGAAAAAGCAGTGTTCTGGCAGCTAAATCCTCCAGAGTGAGAGGAATACTGATGATTTTCACTTCCGATAAACTACACACACATACACACACTAGCTCGACTCAGGGGTGACCATCTGCAATGTGGTCAGTCTTAACAAGAACCTAAACAAATAAAACAATAAAAGCAACTTGCTAAATACACAAGAGCAGAATCTGATTGTATGTTACTTGAGGCATATTTGATCAAAGTTGTTTAATTGACAAAATATCAAACTCAACTTTATTTATAAAGCCCTTTTAAAACAACCATAGTTAAAACGAAAGTCTGTACATAATCAGCTGTTTCAGTCATTTATCAAAGATTAATTATACTAAGTTAAAAGACATTAAATAAAAGGAAAAATCCATCATGTCTTCAGACGGTTGCAAAATTACTTTTTTCTCCAATACTAAACTACTGCAAATATTTCAAGGAAGCAGATGTACAAACTGTCCTGCCAGAGCTAAATAAATACATTTATATCCTTTCCAAACATGTGGAAACTGTCATTAGATGTATTTTTAATAAATCATATAGAAGCTATAAAATGTAACTTAGGCAATTATGTCACTCAACAGTAATGCAAATCTGATATGAAGTGGTATGCCATCCCATAATTTAAGAGCAAAAGCTTTTTAACACTGGTCAGAAATCCCATTAACCTGGCTGCTATTGTTGTACCCAATGGCAGTTATTAAAAGTGCTCTATAAATAAACTTGGGGCTTTTAAATTGAAGGAGCACAGCTCAGTGTCCTGATCTGCAGTCACCTTGTTTTATGAACCACATATGTACCATATATTCCTCTTTTTATTTTTGGTTTTTATACGGTTCGAAATACGGTTTATTAGCTTTTCATATCCATCCCGTAGAAACCAGATGAAATGTTGTACTATTCTGTTCTGTAAAGTAATGTTTCTAATTTCAAGCAAGCGTTTCAGGAACGCTTACTTTTATTCACATTGGAGTGTAATCCTGCCAAAGGCAATTCAAGTGTCAGTAAAGCTGCATTTATGTGCTGGTGCTTTTTAATGTTTGTTTGGGGTTTTTTTTGACTGTGCCTCACTACTGAACAGAGTCTGTTATGCTTCTGACTAATGGTAACAAAGCAGGACATTTTCTATGATTAAAGACATAATTCATGAACTGCAATAGTCTATTAACTAATTACAGAAGCACATCTAATATATATCAGACAATATAATAATGATATACAGTATAATTCAGAGAAAATAAGAAAAGCTTGACGGTCACCAAAATCAAAATCTATAAACTTGTTTTCACAGAAATGTTCTCTTTCAGCTTTTTTCTTTTCTCTCGTTTGTAACATTTCATGTTGCTTAGTGGATTCTTGAAAAATGTGAGACCATTAAAAGTGAAGTAAACTGCACATCCAATAGTTTGAGAGTTTAATGCCAGGAAGCATTGTTACAGCAAAGAATTAATCCACCGATTATCAATGTGTAATATATCATTTTATATATTAGGTTTTGACCTGTCTGCCCTCCTTTCTGAAAGCTTTTTTAAGTCTCACACCAGCTGCCAGTAAAACTCTTGGATCACAAAGATGTTCTGTGCATCCGTGTCACTCACCTTTCCCTTTTACAGGAGGATCACTCTGTTTGTCCTGTGCTTTATTTCTCTGCAAATCTATGGTAATCTGGGGGATTAAGAGAGCAAATACAAAATAAAAAAATTCACCTGAGATTTTCCTCCTGTTTAAAGCACCTGCTCTGAGTACTGAGTCTGTGTACACGTAGTCACGATCTTTCATCCTTTAAAAACCTGAATATAAATTGAATGAGTGAATGCTGTTATGATATAACATAAATGATAAACGATGATAGTAATATATATATATATATATATATATATATAACCTAGTACTTGCATAGAGCATAAAATAAATGGTTGCACAGAAAAAAATAAGAATCTATATGATCATTTATTTAAATTTCTATTTTTGTCCAATATTTGTCAACAGGAAATGAAGGAATAGTCATTACTTAAAGATGTTTTCAAAATATGTTGCATTATTAAAACAGATTATCTTTATAAATGCTGATTTGATATTATTGTAATTATTATTTCAGTCAAGCAATCATTTATCTTCTTCTAATGCAAAGACAGCAGGGCTAATAGTAATAGCTGAACATTGGGATTGAACTCCTTTCTTTCTATGCCCAAAACAACAAAATGGTTTTTCTTTTTTTTGTTTTTTTAAAGAAGATAGCCATTCAAGATGTTGCTAAAACAACTGGAGTATAGTCTAAAATAGATGCAGTCCAGGTGTCTCTCTCAGTGGTATATTAGCTTTAGTCACTGCTCTGAATAGCTCTTTTACCTCACAGTAACCTCTGTGGTTCAGTTCCTTTCTGAAAATACCCTCTGCTGACATACATCAAGATTGATAATTGTAGAGAATTTGGCTCTTAGCGTTTGTTTTTTGACTCAGCTATCTGCCCACTCAGCTTCATGATATGAGCTGCTTGCAGCCAGAAAATGATAGGCCTAAATATGAAAATATGTCTGTCAATTACATAATCACATAATTTTGTATCTGTCTGAAGGGTTGTGCTCTGATTACAAATGCACATGTTTCTAATCCATCAGAATAGGAAAGGAAATTGTGTGATAAATGCTGTGATATCAGTCCTCCTACAGCTAGTTGCCGTTGAGATATGTCTGTCATGTAGTCCATCTGCAGCCAGAAAGGGTCTTATCTTGAAACGTTTTGAGAAACAAACGCTGATTTAATATTATAATAAATTAAACACAAGTTCTCTGATATCAGTCTTGTCAAAAGGAAACTTTAGTACGTTTTTCTTTTAGTTTAAATATAGTGAGGCTGGTCCAACGTTGTAAAAACTGATTTATTTAAACAAAATTCATTTTAAAAAGTTTAATATTTTAGACCAACCTGTGCTGTTTTTGGTATGTTTTAGGATTCTTTTAATGCTATCCATACGTTTTCCTAAAACAACATGTGTGCGTCTGTCTACATTATCAAGGCATTACTGAGAGAAACCAGAATGGTTCAAACTCGTTCAGAGATCACCCTCCTGTGTAGTTAATTCAATTTAATTAATTTTACATCATTTCTGCCTGTCATACTGACCTGTCCTGTTTTTATTATAAGTAAAGAATTGTCCCATAAGGCACAGATACTGTCACTGAAATATGTTCAGAAGCATCAAAGGGGATTTTTCTGATTTGTATTATATTTTTTCAAGAACTCTTTGAATGGTTGAATGGATTTTATCTTATTCTTCTTTATGGATAGTTAGTTTCTAGGAAAAAGTGCCATCATCTCATACTATAATACTGTTAAATGCACATGAAAAGTCAGCTAATGGGGTCTTTGATATAAAATTTGTGGGCCTTATAGTGACACTGACCATTGATGATGGGCTCAGATGAAAAATCCTTTTACCACTATTTAGTTTTTTTATGAGATTTTATGTGACCCAAAAGGTTGTGGAAGAGTTCTGCATGAAAGTAGGGCTGAAGATGTTCTACATAACTAGTAGCTTATTATGACTTACTTCTGCATAGGATTTGATCATGGTGAGCCAATGTTAGACTGGCAACATGGATTTGTAAGAAGTGTGCAGCTTATTTTTCAACCAGTATGAGCTCAGTGTATCATTTTAATAAATAAAAAGGTCTCAACCTCATATTGTGTGTCAGAAGGTTGTGGTCATTGGTTGATTTTTGGCTTGCACCATCTGTAAGAGCTGTAAGTTGGTGGTTGTGTAACGGTCAATGCTCTTTATGTTGGAAAGCTGGTGTACACAAAGCATGTCTTATATTCTGTTTCTGGTCTTTTTAACACAAAATAAAAACAGAGTAATGTAAAGATTAGATCTGCATCTAGCTGTTTATGTGGAAATATTTAGTATTTTGTGCGCAGGATCCCCCCCCCCCATACCTTTTTATAGAGGGTTCTGTCTCAGACTACGTGTTGTCTGGTTGTTCGGCTCAGTGAAAAACCAACACTGTGACATTTAGAATAAACCATAATTATTGGAAGCATATGAGCAAACAGTATAGATATGCAGTGTTTGAACTTGGCATCAGCAGTGGTCATCATCAGCATTTTTTTCTGTGTAGCTTTTCCCTCACAGTCCTGTGATGACCTTTGTGTGGATGTAAAGGTCGGCTTGGATGCAGGTTGCTCGGGTTTCTCAGATAATAGGAGAACCTGTCATAAACAGGCCTCCTGGTTTCATATGCCCCATAAGTCATCTCTTGTAGGGGATTACATATCTGAATTTTGTGGATAAAGCTCTGAAATATTCTAGATATAACAAGCTCTGTGTTACAAACGCAAATGAAGCTTTTTCAGGTAACTGATAGCCTCATCAGCCAGCCTAATGACCTGAGAGTTATAAGACATTTCTAAAGAAAATAGCTGTGTCATCTTCTTCCAAAGACTCTTAATGAAAAACCAAGGCCTCCAGCTGCTTACCTCAATGAACCAATTTATAATATTTTCAGAGCCGCAGTGGCTGAAAATGAACAGCCTCCATTCTCAGTAAATGGTTTGTTATGATTGGCAAGCGGTATAATCAGTAGATAACAGGCTAAATGAACATGTAAACATGTGTATTTGTAAACAGATGAGGGTCCAATTTGCTGGAAAGGAAGAGGACTTTGGGTTTTTATTTTACTTGTATCTTGTGGAATTTCTCATAAATACTCGGCACAACCAAACCAACAAACCTTTCTTTTATATCATTTTATCTCCTGTGTTGGATTGACACCATCCTTACCTCCCTTATTTCAGATGATATTTAGGATGAAGAAAACAGAATCTTTTGATCTGAGAAATTACTTTTAATCTCTACAACTTTTATTCCTGAAAGTTTAGCTCTTATGATGAGTAGTGTCACCTGCAGGCAGCATTCACCCACGTGAGTAAGCTGCCTTCTCGCACAGTTTTCCACTGTATTATCTGACACCAGAGCTGTTTTTGGAAAAATATTAAGATAGTTGTGTCTGCAATGTGCATTTCTGGTTTGATATGTAACCCTTTTGGTTCATATGAAGCAAACTCAGCACTGCTGAATTAGTTTATGTAGGATTATATAGGAAATGACAAATTAAGGACATTTGTTTTGATTGATTAATTCTCCCCTTTTTAATATTACCAACTGGCGCTGCATGATGCATCCTGGGAAAGCCTGATTAGTTACACAACGTGTTCCTGTCACTGTATTACCAGTGACCTGACTTGCACTTTTTTAATAGACAGACATATTGGCATAAGATTCTGCAACCAGTGGTGATCCCACATCTTCAGAATCTGGGACCTAATTACGTACTATCACCAACTCCAGACCTTCTGGCTCCAGTCTCACGCAGGTATTAGATCTGGAATGGGGAAACTCTGGTCCTCGAGGGCCATGGTCCTGCAAGTGTGAGGAATTGCAACACACCTGACAAACATCAAACTTAATATGCAGACTGTGTGTTGCTGCAGGGAAACACCTAAAACATAAGTAAAAGTTTTTAGTTCACACAAAAGGAAAATCATTCAAATGAACCTTTAAAAAACAATCAGGCAGGTAATCAATGTATGTTATTTAACATCATTAGCAGATATACTGCTATAAATAAATCCTGTAATGCAAGTTAATCGGTCGTTGATGCGTTTTAAATGATGTCTCATGAATGGTGACTGGTTTTACCAACCAGCATTAATGTGAAATGGGACCTAATGGCACTGTTGGAGCCTTAAAAAGACTATAAGCATACATGATAATGAAAGACGTCTGAGCTGGTTATAAAACTGAGGACACTTCTTTTAAAAATGTAAATTCTTTTATGCTTTGTTCTGCTCCGTTTCTGATACAAGAACCTTCAGAAATTGAGTACTTTGTCTTCTCGTGTGTGTGTGTGTGTGTGTGTGTGTGTGTGTGTGTGTGTGTGTGTGTGTGTGTGTGTGTGTGTGTGTGTG
>JBAMIG010000005.1:8154505-8166423 GCA_037177335.1 Kiunga ballochi
GTGTGTGTGTGTGTGTGTGTGTGTGTGTGTGTGTGTGTGTGTGTGTGTGTGTGTGTGTGTGTGTGTGTGTGTGTACGGAGCGATGATTGAGCTGCTTTGAATAGAGAGAACATATAACACACATTCATTGCATAGCACTCTCTTCTTACAGAGCAGCTCAGTGTTGTAAATGAGTCTTTTAATGACTCCTCTGTCCAAGTCATGGATCATCGGTGGACTCTTGAGAAATTATGGAAACGTGTGGCTCGCTAATGAAAGGCAGGGTTTAGGGGCTGAAAAAACAAAAGTTAGTGTTGCTTGAAGAGCACCAATGTGTCGTCTTGTGAAATGATAAAGATGCAAATAATTTCCGCAGCTTTTGCAGTGAGATTGTTTAATGTATTGCTTAAAATAAAGGTTTCAATTGAAACTGAGACATAAGCTAGATGGGTGTATCTGTGAAAACTGAGATTAGAAAAATGATCATGAATGAGTGATAAACAAAATTTAGCATCATCTGTTTTCATTTTTACGGGTCTGGAGCACAAACTGTCCCAGGTCCAAGCCTCCATTCGCATATTCTTTCACATAAACTTTGTCCTCTGATGGGCTTTTCAAATGCAGATTAAATTCATTTGCTCTTTTTTTTCCTGCCCTTTGTTCCTGTATAATCCAGAATGTGTGTCACTTTCAGATAGTATGGAGATTTAAACGATTTCAAGGCGTCTTCTTAAAGTCCTCCATTTAAAATTCATTGAAAACAGATTTTGAGTGAGATGTGGGGGTGAAAAGCAATTTGAAATAGTCATGAGTTATGAAAACAAATTCTTCATTGATTGGCTCTCACACTTATCTTTCCAGGTGTAAACAAATAGTGCACAGGAGGAAAATGCAAAGTGCGTTAGCTGAAGGTCAAAATCAGTTGTTAAAATTACGAGCAGCTCAGGATTTCAGAATAATAAGGAGCTACTTTAACATGAAGAGCCACTTAAATCCTACTCAGGTGAGGATGATTGACTCTTTTACAGTAAGAGTCAGAGTTTCTGTAAGCTGCCTGATGTTGGCTTAAAGAAAAACGTATAAACTCCATACTAAATAATGTCTGAACTGTTTATCGCAATTCATGCACAGCTTTATTATCAGAGAAATAAGTTTGAGGTCATGTGCTCAAAGCCCTGAGTGTCTTTTTTTAAAGGCTTGAGGCTCCAACAAGAACACTGACCATGGAGGCTCCCAGAGGGGTGGAAGTAAGCGCTGCCAAGGGGACACTGAACATCAGCAGCAGAAAAGATCTACAGCTGGAGTCCACAGAGGGAGAGGTGAGGAGGAAAAATGTCTGACATTGAGTTTTTGTGAAAACTCTCCTATTGATACTTCTACTTTCCTTTTCTTTATGGATGTTTATGGACCAGAAATCTTATATTCCTTCTGGGTAAAAACTTTATTTTTATTCTATTTTTATGTTGCTGGGTTGGCCGGAAGATTTATGTGACAAATTAAATACAAAAGTATTGATCTACCACTGATTTCTTTATATATTGTTGCAATAGAGCAAAAGGAAAAAGAAGGCGTAGACTAAAGGAACCAATGAGCGTTTGTTGCACATTATTGTGTGTGAAAAGGCAGGAATTTGGGGGGCTGCTTTCACTACTTGGTTGAATCTGTTTTAATGTGTCTAAGCACACACTAAGGTGGGGTTAAGCTGTGTTTGTGTGGTGTGAATTACTAAGGAAGAGCTGCAGCAGACTTACAAGGATGTTATTGCTGAAATGATGCAGCTGATATGTGAAAGAATTGTATTACCATCCATTATGGAAATATTTCCATCTTAAATACCTCTTTTCCAAGGGCCACAGCATATTTGTAGCCCAAAATGTATCAGTTATAAGTAAAACCAATGTCACTGCTTCATCAGACCAGTGCTGCTGTTTTCACTTTACCTGCAACTCTGTATTTACTGAATGCTCCGTAATCATCAGTTCTAGTTGGTAATGCATCACGTCTGATTATTCGAATGGCTTCCAGCATTTCTCTTGTTTTTTCCCTCCAGATACTTCTAGATGCAAACAGCATTCAACTTGGAAGCCTCCCACTTGGCATCTACACAGCATCTCCCAGTCAGGTCTCCAGGGAACAGGCCGTGTATGAGGTCTGTGTTTGCCCCAGCGGCAAGATATACCTCTCTCCTGCAGAGAGCAGTTCTTCCTGCCAGGCCATGAGCAACATCTGCCTGTGGAGCTGACCTGGGAGTAGTGTCAGAGAGCAATGGCGCCTCCGGTGATTCATCTGGAGACTGACACGAGCCAGAAAGTAGAAAGGGGAATTCAGAGGTGGAGATGATACTCAAAAGTCTTCACTGTCTCAGCTGTCACATCAGGACAGAAGCTGCTGCCTGCAGTGGCTTAATAGAGGTCAGGACTCCACTAACAGCATCTGAAAGAGGAACCCACAACAGCTCTTTGAAATCAGTGTAGAAAAAACCTCCCAATATCTTAGGAGAGGAGAGAACTTCTATTTTTTTACTTTAGGATTACTGTAGATGTGAAAATGGCTCTTCAGTATTAAAGCATGAGAAAGGATCGAACACAGGTGCCTTTAACTTCAAATGGCAACACATGGATTCAGAGTGCAGCAATCAGAGGGAAAAAACTGAAGCACAATTTAAAATACTTAGATGTATTTCAGAAATGTCAGAGTTTTGTTTGAAATAAACCTGTTCTTATATGCCACGTACTGTGCTTGTGCCGTTTGTGGAAATTATAACAGGAATGTGCTGTTTTGGAGGTGGAAGATTTTCCTGACTTTCCAAAATACAGTAATATTTCCATCCTTTTTTTCCAACATTAGGATCTCAACATAAACAAGAATTGGGAGTAAATCTATTTAGATACTGTTCTGGAGATTTTTTTTCATTAATTTATTTTCAGGTAAGGAGGAATTGGTCAAAAACATCTATTAACCGAATAGACTATTTCAAGGATCTGAAACTCCACTATCAGGTTGTGAGATTCCCCTTCCTTCAACACATCTGACTCGAGTAAATATGATTCTGCTAAATGAAACCTCTAAACCTGTTGGACAGTGGCTACCAAGAAGCAACTTTTCAGATCTTTGGTGTCATTTTTAAGAGCAAAAGCACATATTGGAAAAATAAGTGCTGCAGTTTCTTAATCTGGTGTCTAATTTCATAAATATGCCCTTAATTTTGAGTGTTTCTATTCATTGCCTGGCCTCTAATCCTTTCTTTTACACAGTATGTGAGTCGTAGCTCTCCCTGATGCAGTGGCTCAATATGAAGGCCTGCTTCACCTTGTCACTCCAACTAAGATCGAGGCAGGCAGCCATGTTTTATCAAACCTGCTGGAGGGAGAGTCCTCAGAAAAAAGGCCACAGAAAAAGTGTTTTTAATTTCAGTGTGACTTTTCCCTTTAGGTCACACTGTGATGTGCTGTTATGTAATCACGCTCCAAATTCACCTGTTTTATTTGTTCTTTGATAAGCACATTTTTTTGCAGCTAAACAAAATCCCAACGCTACCATTAACAAGATTTGCTAATGTGATATCTTCACACGCTGTACATCCTCACAGTAAAGCATCTTTACAGAGATGGGTAAATAAAGCAGTCCTGTAAGAACTGGAAGAAGCAGAGAATGGAGACGAGCACTGGACAGGAAGCGTTTATCATGATTTTGCTAAGAATTGTTATAAAACATGGACATAATCACGCTTCTGAATGCTCGCTCTGTGTGCTTATGCAGTCTGTATCGCACCTATTTAACATTTTTAACACGTTTTCCTGCAGAATGTTTGTGTTTTCCGCTCAGGACTGAGTGACCTCTGCTTAACGTTATAGCTTGTGCATACTCGTTATACAGTAGATTAAAAGTACCTCGCAGTTAATTTGCCTCAATCTATGAAGGATTGAGTCTTATCATAAACTGCCTATGCTAATACAGCACCTTTTTAAGCTTATCTGGGTGCTTCACACTGTTCCTCTTATCCAATTCACACTTGCATGGTACCTCCATACACTTTATACAGAACTATATAGACGCAACATTGTTCAACTAACAAATCATTTACTAATTTAGTCGATTTGATATAAAGTGTTTCAAGTTTCTCACCCAAACACAGGACAGGTTGAACCAAAATACTTAAACACTGATACCAACTAGTCATGAGAAAGTGTTTGTCATCTAAGTTGAAGCTCTGCTGAACCATATAAAACAGGAGCGATGGAATAAGAGCACTGATTTACTGAAAAAAGCTTCCAATAAAGTGTCTGAAAGTGGCGGCACACGCCAGGTGGAAAGACTTTTCATTACTCAAAAAGTAATGTGAATCAATACTATTTACATCACTTAGCAAAACAGTCCACTGGGTTTTAATTATCCAAATTGAGGTAAAAAAAAGGAAGCTTCAGAAAAAGCATTTTGACATTTGGTAAAAAAGGAAAAATGTGGTTTTCTGTCTTATTTCTGCTTCCTTACATTGCTGCAGAAATGACTCAAACCTGCTCTCTTCACATGCTGTCCCCTGGTGTGTACCATTATGCACATTTCTCTGTAATGTTGATGTGTTTAAACAGGAACGATGCTTCAGCATTTCACCTGCCAGAGGATGGAGCATCATCAAGGCTTTCCCCAGCCACAGGCAGTCTGAACAGAAGTGGCCTGAGGAGAGCGTTTAATTGCCAGGGTTAAGAACAGATTTTATCAGAGCCTGCTGCTAGTCGCAGCTGGGTGCACGTTACACATTTTCTGGCTCTAATTAAGCCCAAAGTTGAAGATAAAAAAGGAGATTGGTGTCTCAGGAACTACTGTAGCTTATCTTTCAACATGTGTATAAAATGGTTCTGTAGCAGCAGGTGGTTGAGCAGCTTCTCTAGACAAGTGCACATTAACACTGAAGCAGAGGCTTATGTGTATGTTTGCAGGACTTGAAGACACTGCAGAAGTGTCCAACATGAAAATATGAAGGGAATAGAGTGACAGGTGGTGTACAGGCCAGCAAAAATTGATGTTGTTGAAACGGTCAAAACTGCAGATATTGCAGAACATGCATCATGAGTCAGACAGTTTCTCTACTTGCAAAAAAGTTATTATTCAATTGTATAGTGGAATATAGATATGAAAAGTTTATTTCATTTTATTGAAATGACAGCGGTAGTAGGTCAGTGTCTCTTGGTTTGATGGCTAAGATATGATGAAAGGGGACAATGATATAAGCCAACAGTCTGAGCATTAAGTCATCAAATCATTAATCGCCTTGAAAAAAAAAGTACAAATTACTTAAAAGTTACATTCAAAATAAATTTAAATGTAAAAGGTATTGTACACTTTGAATGCATTCAGACTGTCATTAAGGCTGATATTAATTTCTTATCAGTGGTATGTTAATACAAAATCACCTGGATCCATCTATTCAGACCCATTAGTTTGCATCTGCTGCCACCTAATGGAGGACACACCTGCAGTGTGTTCATTATTTAAAATGATAAAATGTGTTACTATCTGACTGAGTGCTTTTAGTTTTAAAGAATTCAACAATACCAAAGTCAGTATGATGTAAAAACTTCTTAAATGATAGGAATTCAGTTTATTAAAGTACCTCTAAGAACACAATACAGGCAGTGAAGTGTGTAGAAAGTACACACAATAAGCTGAATTCTGAATAAACACGAGAAGGACAAAATGTTACACAATTATGCTTCAGTTTATATGTAATAAGGGAAAATTTCACTTTTTTCTGAACACTGAAAAAACGTGATGCTGTATAATACAATAAGTCTCACCCATTTAGTGAATATGCAACTAGCAGAAACTTTGCGTACATTTCACCTTAAACATTTTCAAACAAAAAATGGCCTTCATGAACTCTTCCCCCCCCCCTCCCCCTCTGTTTGTTTACACCCTGAATCATAATCGCCTCACAAAAACTGGTTAAAAGGTCAGATTAAAAAACAAAAAACCTTCATACATCTAATAAGTAAATACTTGCTGGATTGATTCTATATGAGCCTGTATGCTCATTATAAAGCAAAGTTTCAGAAGATTGTTAGACTAAATTAATCATGAAGTGATGAACTAAATTTATTTTCAACAACAGCCAGACTGAGGCAGCTTTTCTTCAGTGGTTTCCTCTGGGGTCGGTCTTGAAAGGACGAAGAGGCCTTCGGCTTCCAACTGCATATTGCCTGTAAATGGATGATTTAGTCTCAGAGCATCATTAGAGAACTTTAATCATTTAAACAGACATATCCTGCACAATCCACTTTAGCCCTTACATACATGTTTTTGTGCACTTTGAAGTGTTTAGGAATGCAGAAAATGAAAATACATTTCCCCCTAATGCTTCTTCTTTTGGTCATAAACTATTACATCACAGTATTTGCTGTGAGTCTGCCAACTAGGGTCATAGACTTCCAGGAACCAATTTTTAGAATCTGCCATTTTTTTTTTCTCAAAGCAATTTTGTAGTCCTAGTTCTCTGCCGGGAGGATGGACCCATCGCTGCTAAAAAAATAAAACTACAACTATGGCGGAACAGGGTGGAGTTGAACTTCCTGTGACCTGGAGGAGGGCGGGGCTTAACAGTCTGCCTTCAAAGCATTGTGGTTCTACTTTACTCAGACAATAAAATAACGATTTACATGTTAATAGAAAGGATTAAAAGCTTCATATATCTCCATAAAAAAAAGAGCACTTTTAAAATAGTATCAGTGAACAAAATGTGGAGTCCTCTGCAGGTCAGACAATCTTATCAGTGCTGCTGCTGTAAAAAAAAACTTTCCCCTGAAAGATATTTGTCTTCTTAAACACAGTCGTCCTCAAAATTATTCATACGCTCCTGATAAAAAGAGAAACAAATGTTCTGAACAAAGTTAAATCTAAATGACAATAAATCATGACATTGTTTTATAATTCTGGTTCAGAAATACATAAAAGCAGCAACATTTACATTGCATCATCTTTAACCCACATTTTGTTGAACATGAGGAAATCACTGCAGCCCAGTGTTTTCTATACTCGACTCCTGCATGTGTTGATCAGCAAACTGCTTTTATTTGTCCAGAACTGTTGCTTTGGTGTTTATTATTTTTCAACTCAAGAAAATAATCGTAAAAACTTTGTCTAACTAAATCATAATTTAGCAAACATTTTTTATTTCAGTCTGTTAGACTGATTATGGCTTTTGCTTTTCTTTTCGAAACAAATTTAAGTACATTGCGATTTATCCCTTTATCGCATTGCACAAAAGCTATAAAGTGTGTCTTCAATAAAAATGGTCAAATAAAAATAAAATAAAAGATTAAAGAGGAATTGTGTTATTTCCCCAAAGCAAAATGTCTGATATGAGGGCACTAACCTGAGATTCTCATCATGCAGGTCGTCAGCTTTGAGGGCAGACCTAGAAATGCCCATGCCTGCAGGAATCCTGTCTGGATATCTCACAGCAAGAGTGTTGCCATTCAGCTCATGTCCCTGATGAAAATGCAGATTTATTGGAAGAGTTGGAGAAACAACAGAGAGGAAATCAGATGTGCTGTAGAAGAAAATTAAGCCGTTTAGACTGTTATAAACCAGCTTAATTTACCATGGACCGATGGGCATTATGAAATAAAAACCATGTTTTTATTAGTAGGCTAATTAGGAATAATTCATTATATTACACAAAGTTGACTTATTTCACAATTTCATGGTCACATATTTAATTAAAAACATATTTATCCATTAGTACATTGCAACAGTCATTCAGTAAATACTTACATGAAAGCGTCTGATTGCATCATCACAATGCTCCTGTTTTGTAAAGTTTACGAAGGCACAACGTTTGTACTGCAGAACCTTCACCCTATAGACAGGCCCTGCCCTGGAACACAACAATGTGTTAACATTTATAACAATTTTACTTTGTAAAATGAAGGGAATAAAACGTGCAGAGGAAAACAATAATGTGAAGAGCTGTTGTTGTTTACTGGCCTTTACTTTACAGTCACATACCTGCTAAACAGCTTGGTAATCATGGCATCGGTTACTGGGTAAATCAAGTTTCCCACCCAAACTGGAAACAGGTCCCTGTTAGGAGATAATATTATTTATAATGAACATTAGTTGTAATATAAAATACTTTGTAATTCAACACATTGACTTAGTTCATATTCCATCCTAAGTTTGGTGAATGGTAAAACATGCATGATGCTGTCAACACTTCCTGACGTGTCTCCATTATTTGATGACATCAAAGTTAAACCATTAAACATTTAGAGGAAAAACTGGATCGACTTTGAATTAACTACACTGGATAAAAAGTAAAAACTCACGGTGGTGGCGGCGGTGGATTATCACCATAGTTCTTCATAAAGTGGGTTAGAGTAGGCTTAGATATACTCTGGACATATGGTATATTAAGGTCTGGGCCTAAAGGTTTGCTCAGAAGAGGATTTTGGGCACTGGGGGACTGAACAGGACCAGTAAGAGCAGCGCTTGTATTGGCTGAAAGGATTGGAGACACTCCGGTGACATTTGCTACTTGAGCTGCTGGGAAGCTGCCATTCACAACAGCTCCTGAAACATAAAAACACACGGTGTAATGAAATGAAACAGTTACGAGTTTTGAATACGACCTTTCATGATAATAGACTTACCCGGCTTGTGATTTAATTTGGACAGCACCTCTAAGGCTTTATTTACTGTCCCATGAATTATTAAAGCATTTGAGCTTTGCTCCCGAGTGAAGCCGTACTCCTGAAGCCAAAACACAGATTTACATGTTAGACTTCAGATTGAACTGATAACCATCCTGCTTCTGTATCAAAGCTAAAAGAAAAAGAAAGCATTTAAAAAGTGCAAACTCCCATCAAGCGATTTTTTACGTCAATATTTGTGCATAATTTTAAGATTGATAAGTTCTAGTGGCAAAATGATCCCCATCTCTTTATAGTGAATAAGTGTGACTTTCTAGATCTAAAATACTTGTTCCTTATTTCATTTCCTGAAAATGTAATAACCCACTCATTTCTCTGAGCTATGTTGTTGACCTTTGCTTTTGCAGAGACAACACTGCAGGTTATTTTTACTTTAACTGGGAATATTACTACATGTCAGACACACATTTTATACAAAATATTAATGCAAATACAGGCAGAACATAACTGTTCCCTCCTCCTTCCCTTTATGTAAGAAAATGCAACAGTGACACACCATTAGTTGTATTATCTGCACCCGCATTAGCTCCTGGGCAGCTTCTGCATATGAACTGTCTAGTTTAAGGACGTCCCTGAAGGCCTGGGCAGCCTCTTCATACCTCTGAAAGAAGAAGAAAAAAAGTTTAACATCTTTTAATTTGGCACTTTAAAGTATCTGCACCCAAAATCTGAACATGTGAACTGATTGTGTAAACTGATTCACATGTGGTGTTAAAACCTAAGTTTCCTTTTAATTGTGCACAAAAACTGGTGTCATTTTAACATATTCCTATTTATACTTTCATAGTGGCCACCATCAGGCCTGCTCCGTTCATTGCTTTGTATTGTGTTGCTGCATATAAACACTTGGCGATCTGCTGCATTTATTGTAGGTGTAAAAAAACAAAAATGACTTTTCACAAAAGAAAAGTTGAAATGCAAACACCTGACATTTTAATTCAGGCAGATTTGCTGCTTTGTTGCCGTTTACATGCCTGAGTAAATGATTTGAGCAATCTATAGTGTGTTGCCAAAAGGAGCAAAGGTGGAGCAACCTGCCCCGTAAATAAACTGATGATAAAGCAGAACTTTAAATGTCACGTTTACCCACAGTTTTAAAAAGGCACATAATTGTGAGTTGCATGTACCCAAACTGGAACTCACCTTTAGACCTGCCAGAGCTCTGCCTTTTCTAAACAGGCCTTTAACCCAGCCTGGACATATGCCAAGAGATAACTCTGCATCAGTCAGTGCCTTGTCATATTCGTGCAACTTTTCAAAACAGAAGGAACGATTCCCAAACAGCCTGTGACAGAAAAACAGTTTGGAGGTTTTTCTTAAAGGTGGATTTCTGTGAGCATAATTTAATTTCAGTGAGAAGAGGGAACATGCCCTTACTTAAACTCTGTAGGGTTGTACTTAATTGCATCTGTGAAATACTTCACAGCCATATTATAGTTTCCTTCACTGGCAAACTTATTTCCAAGAACTAAAAGGGATTCAATTCAGTTATTAGCACATCCAAGTGATAAACATGCACATGATAATAAAGTTGATGGTACAAATAAACTTACTTGCAAGATCAGTACTTATTTTTACATTATCTTCAATAGTGGGGTTACCGGGGGCAACCGAGTCCTGTTAAAACAGCAAGAGAGGCTGATTAATGAACGATCCAACTAAAGGCGGTACGGTTTTATTTGTTTATATGGAGAGCACATCACCTTCTTCTGAGCCTCCTGGTCGTCACTGCTTTGAACGCCTTTACGCTGCTCTCTCTCTGGGGTTTTCTTTTTCTCCTTTTTTTCAGCTCTGGGCTTCTGCTCCAGCTTACGCTTTGCTATTAAAGCAGCTTTGCTCACAAAAGTACTCGTCAAGTCCAGTTCCTTAAGCAGAATATGAGCAGACATGCAGTCATTTTGGATTTACAAGTCATCTTTAAAAACTGACTTCATTTAGCAACGACCTGTACATAATCATACTATTAATTATATAGTAAATTGGAAAAGAAACTCTTTAAATGGCAGAACTTCTAGTACCTCTGAGTCATAAGAGTCATATTCATCACCAGATTCCTGTTCACTACTGTCACTGTCTGTATCTTTAGCTGCAGCCCCCAGTTTCCCACTGGAGTTGTGATCCTTCACATCTTCAGCAGGTTTATTTTCCTCTGCTTTAGATTGTTCCACATCATCTTTGTCCTGTACAACCACAACATCTGCCTGCATTAGTGTGCATCTTAATGATAATTAGCCGTCACGTATTGACATTTTGCACATCATCACCTCTTCATTTTTTACAGGGTCTTGTTTTCCCTTCTCCATTTGTTTCCTTTGCTTTTGTTTCTGCAAAAACACAACAAAGCTTAATGTTCATTAGTTGGTTTTCAGTCATTCCTCTGCAGCTCAGAGACAAATGCACTACCTACCTGTTTTTTAAGCCGCTTCTTCTCAGCCTTTTCTTTGCTTTTTTTAGCTTCTTGTAATAATCGGGCTTTTCTTTCAGTATCCTGTAAAGACCCCCCAACAAAAAATGCTGCATAAGCTTCTGTCATTTCAATATGAATTCATTTTAACAACTAAAAGTAGAAATTAACTTACACTTTCTTTCGCCTGAACTTTATCAGAAGTCAAATAGGAAGAGACATAAGGTGAAGTAAAGTAATGTAGAGGAGGCCGATATCCAGAGCTGGATGATGTCATAGGTTTCTCACTATCATTAGCTGGGCATCCATGGAAACTATTATGACCATGTGTCCAACTTTCATATTCATCCAGATCTAGTTCATCATCATATTCAATACCTGTTAGAGATAATAATGTTTATACAACATAGTTTGGATTAAAAGCTACTGAGAGACAAGTGTGACGGTTGTTTTATACTTACCAAGAAGACCGAATCTGATTATCCTTTGCATGTGACGATTGTTCTCAAACATACCCACAACTCTTTGCTAAAAAAGACAGAGACAGAGAGAGAGAGAGAGACAGACACAGAGAGAGAGAGACAGACAGAGAGAGAGACAGAGAGAGAGACACAGAGAGAGAGACACAGAGAGAGAGAGAGAGAGAGACACAGAGAGAGAGAGACAGAGAGAGAGAGAGACAGAGAGAGAGACACAGAGAGACAGAGAGAGAGAGAGACAGAGAGAGAGTTGAGATTTACTGTCCAAAATGGTTACGTAAATCAGATAAACTCTTCTTCAGCCTTGAAATGTTTCCGCGGTTAGTCTACTCCTAAGTCTCCTAAAGC
>JBAMIG010000005.1:8201597-8214264 GCA_037177335.1 Kiunga ballochi
AACCACCAAGGCTAAACCAAGCAATTCCACAGTGGAACCAGCAAAAACAAGTACAGCTTTCCTAACAACCATTGAACACACCTTACCCAATATTGAAACAACAACAGTCCCAGTTGTTGAAACATCAACTACAGCTGCTCCAACATTTACCTCAGGTGAACCAACATTTACACCTGCTACAATGGCTGAACTAATATCAGCCACAATTGAACAATCAACAACCACATTTTTTGAAACAACTACAGCAGCCCCAACATTTACCACAACAGATCCAATAAGAACAACGCCTGTACTAAAAATAACAACTGTACCAATAATCACTACGGTTCCCCCAACATCAACTACAGCTCTTAAATCTTCATCTACTTCTGCAGCAACAAAAATCACTATATCAGCAACTACCACCATTTTACCAACAACAACTATAGCTAGAGCCACAACAGCCATGGTTTCTGAAACAACTACAGCAGCTCCTACTACAATAACCACAGCTGAAACAACAACCACTGTGACTCAAACAACTACTACAGCTGCAGTAACAACTAAATCTTTGTCAACCACAAAAATTGCACCAACAATTGCCAAGTCTACAACAATAGTTTCCCCAGAAACAGCTACAATTATCTCAACAACTGCCAAATCAACCACAATAGATTTGCTAACTAAAACAAAGCCAACAACAAAGGCTGATGCAAATTCAACAACCATTATCACAACTACTGCCACAACTGAAGCTCCAGCACCTGTATTTGTTGTTACAGCAACCTTAGTTGAGCCCTTTGTTTCAGAACTCAATGATAAAAACACCCCAAGGTTTAAGGAACTTGAACAAAGAGTTGTGCTTGTGGTGAGTATAATGTTAAACAAGAATGTTGGTTCATCATAACAATTTGAATTAAATATTAAACAGATGTTGGGAAGTATAGGTGTTTAAAACTATTCTATGTAATTGATTACCTCCCACAGTATAATATCATCTACCGGGCTAGATACGGCCTTCTCTTCATCCGGAGTTTTGTCATTGCATTTAGGTAAGCTTTTTATTAAATAATAATTTATTTTTCAACCATACTCAGAAGGGGCAAAGGATTCCTTCAAATTTTAGAGTCACAAGTAAATTCTGGGCAAGTTTTACAGATGCCAATACCAACACTTGGAATAATGTTTTTTTGTTGTTGTTTTATTTGTCTTTTAGTTTTTATTAAAATCATGACCATAAAAAGACAACACAGATTTTTGTAAAGAACCTTTGAATTTTTTTTACAAACAAACTGAAAAACAAAACTCAATCCATCCATCCATCCATTTTCTGCCGCTTATCTGAGGTCGGGTCACATGGGCAGCAGCTCAAGGAGGGAAGCCCAGATTTCCCTCTCCCATTCACCAGCCACATTCACCAGCTCATCTGGGGGGACCCCGAGGCGTTCCCAGGCCATCCACGAGATGTAATCAGTCCAGTGTGTGCTGGGTCTCCCCTGGGGCCTCCTCCCACAGGGACGTGCCCACCTCACCAGGGAGACGTCCAGGAGGCATCCTAACCAGATACCCGTGCCACCTCATCTGGCTCCTCTCGATGCGGAGGAGCAGCGGCTGTTGACGGAGTACGGCTTTCCCTTCCTCAGGCGCCATATGGTGGACCAGAATCGCCTCGAAGCCGTTCAAAAGTCGTTCTCCATGGCCTTACCGAACTCCTCCCATGCCCAAGTTTTTGCCTCGGCAACCACCAAAGTCGCACACCACTTAGCCTGTCGCTACCTATCAGTTGTCTCTGGAGTCCCACAGGCTAAAAAGGCCCGATAGGACTCCTCCTTCAGCTTCACGGCATCCCTCCAGCGAGTTCTAGGATTTCCGCCACGACAGTCACCGACGACCTTGCAGCCACAGCTCTGGTTGGGCGCCTTAACAATTGAGGCAGGGAACATGGTCTACTCTGACTCAATATTCCCCGCCTCGCTCGGGACATGGTTGAAGTTCTCCTGGAGGTGGGAATTGAAATTTTTCCTGGCGGGACTCTGCCAGACATTACGAGAAGACCCTAATGACATGTTTGGGCCTGCCAGGCCTGACCGGCATCCACCCCCACCATCTGAGCCAACTCACAAGAAAGTGGTCGACAGCTCCGCCCCTCTCTTCACTAGAGTGACCAGGACACGCTCCCTCAAATTTGACAATACGACTACAAAGTCAATCATCAAATTTCAGCCCAGCATGTCCTGGTGCCAGGTGTACATGTGGGCACTCTTATGTTGGAACATGGTGTTTACCATTGACAATCTCTGGCAAGCACAGAAGTCCAACAACAGAACTCCACTCCAGGGGCCATGTCTCCCAATCACACCTCTCCAGGTCTCTGTCGCCACCCACGTGAGCATTGAAGTCACCCAGGAGGACGAGAGAGTCCCCTGTGGAAGCGCTCTCTAGCACTTCCCCTAAGTACTCTAAAAAGGGTGGGTACTCCGTACTGTTGTTCGGTGCATAGGACCCATCCTCCCACCCGAAGTCAGAGGGAGGTTACCTTTTCGTCCACCGGGGTGAACCCCAATGTACAAGCGCCAAGCCGGGGGGCAATTAGTAAGCCCACACCCGCTTGGCACCTCCCACCGGGGACAACGCCAGAGGGGAAAAAGGTCCAACCCTTCTCGAGGATACTGGTTCCAGAGCCCAAGTTGTGTGTTGAGGTGAGTCCAACTATATCTAGTCGGAACCATTCAACTTCACGCACCAGCTCAGGCTCCTTCCCCACCAAAGAGGTGACATTCCACGTCCCTAAAGCCAGCTTCTGCAGCAGGGGATCAGACCGCCAGGGTTCTTTACCCCGGGCTACTGCCCGGCTCACATATCTGTACCCGACCTCTACGGACCCCTCCTGCAGCTGGTGAGACCACGGGAGAGGGGACCCATATAGCTTCTCCGGGCTGAGCCAGACTGGATCCCATGGGTAAAGGCCGCGTCTACGTGCCCCACCTCCAGGCCTGGCTCCAGAGGGGGGCCCCCTGACCTGCATCCGGGCAAGGGAGCCTTCTGTCCAAAGTTTTTTTTTCCTTCATAGAGGTCTTCTGAGTCGCTCTTAGTCTGTTCCCTCTCCCAGACACCTGTTTGCCTTGGGTGACCTTACCAGGGGCATAAAGCCCCTGACGACATAGCTGCTGGGATCTTCAGAACACACAAATTCCTCCACCTCGCTAAGGTGGTGGCTCGTGGAGGGGAAACCAAACTGATTCAAATGTCATATTTTTATTCCACTTTGTTACGCACCAATGTTTTACTAAAACGGTCAACAGTGTAAAAGATAAAAAGCCAATTCTGGCTTTCAACTATATTCTTTGACTTTTAAAAAAATGTCAAACTCTACATTTTGAAGTTAAAAGGCATCGCCATGGTTTTAAAACTGTAGTTTGATAGATCTGCTCAGCCATTGATGCTGAGTTATATTTACATGATTTCCTTTTAGTAACAGTAAAAAACCGAAACAGAAATACCCACATTTACAAGTGTTCTGATTAATATGCATTTTCTTTCATATCATTTATATTTGTTCAAAACAGACCAGCTGCAACCACAACACGAATGGGAAATACTGAAGCAGAGGTGGGGGTAGAGTTTAATAAAACTACATCAATTGCTGAAATCCCAAATGCTGAACAGATTAAAGAAACTTTAGTGGAGGCTATAACTAATAACAACCAGAACTTCAACATTATAGTTGAGAGCAGCTCTATTCAAGTGATACGTAAGTACACAATTACCAAACTTGTTACTTTACTACATGTTTTCTTTTGAATGGTCATTCTATACTAATTCTATTTTACCATATTATGTTTTACCTATTTATCCAGGAGATACAATATAGTGCAATAGTAGTATAGGTATGATAAAGAACAATGGGGTATTTTCCTAAAATAATGGCCTCAGTCATTTCTTTGAGACTTTTCTAAAGCCTTTTTCTAAATCTGGTTATTGAAAAAATTACTTTGATAATTATTTTAAGATTATAATGATAGAGCATTTTTTTTACTTTTTCACTATTAAACAAAATGTTTCCATTATGCATTCATTAAAATGTCTTTCTTTAGTCGGTTGTTTTTAAAAAAAATCATATTTCTTCACTTTATCAACAGGGTCACCAGTTACAATTTTAACAACTGCAGCCCCCATTTCAAACTCTGCAGCGATTGCAAATTCACCTATAGCATTTACAGCTACAACTAATGTGATAAATACATCTACCACCTCTACAACCACCATATCTCCTGCTACTACAACTACAACAACTGTGGAGGCAGTAACAACAAAGCGGGTGACTTTTAGTTCAGGGGGAGAAACATTCACAACTGACTTGGCAAATCCATCATCTACAGCATTTATACGCCGATCTGAACTGTTAAAGTCAACAGTAAGTTTAAGGTTTCACAGTTTGACTGCAACCAAATGGAGTTTTGGGCTATCATTAATTTCTGATATGTTTTAATGTCATACTATAAATAGTCTTGTACTTTTCTATTTCCAAAAGCATCAGTCTGACTAAAGCAAAACATTTTATTTTCGTAAAATCTGGTATATAAAGTCAGTCTTATTATTTCCCAACCAAGGATACATTTTCACATTTCAGTAGCCAAAACACACACGTTAAAGAACTTTATCAAACCTGATAAAAGATTAATATGATAAACATGCTTCTTGAGAAAACTAATTTAAAAACAAGAGCCACTGTGTCCAAAACAACACATACAAAGTTACTACATTTTCCAAAGGGAGCCTTGATTATTAGTATTTAGGATCTTGTGCTTGTGTAACTGAAGGAACCTTTAGGCTACTAATAAATGCTGAAATACTGAGAGCAAATGCATATGTGGTTTTAAAATAGACAGACCGGTGTGAGAAATGTTGGGATTGTACATGGCAGAGGTTATGTTATTCAAATCACAATAATATTAATCCATTGTAAAAATATAAGTTCTTAAAAGCAAACACACTCAACTTTTGTTTTTCTTATATTTCTTTCTGCAGCTTGAACCTTTTTATCAAAACACATTTGCTTCTTTCCGCTCTTTGACAGTTGTGTCATTCAGGTAACTTGTTTATGATCAGACATAATTTTTTTAACATAGTATTGTATACAATAAATATTTTTAATTTATTTTGCAGGAATGGATCCATTATTAACGACATGGATCTTAGGTTTGCAATAACATCAGTTCCTAATGGCACCCAAATTGCAAATGTTCTGATCAGCGCTGCTTCTAACATCACTGCCTTCAATATTGACATCAATAGTATTTCTGTGGATGGATCCCGTAAGCAAAACCTTATGTAATCTTATCATAAAAATACAAAATTATAACATGTAAAAAAAACTGTTTGTTAAATTAATACCTTGTTTCTTTTTTCTGGACATGTACAGAAGTATCAAGCGGAGTTAGCCACAAGATCAGTCTCATCACTGGAATCTGGGCATTGTTGTTGTCATGGTTACTCTCACACCAGCAATAGCAAATCTCCTGATGTATAATTTTTAAGGAAATATCAACTTTTGCAAAAAAAAAAAAGTTATGTTAAAAAATCTAAGACCTTTTGATGAGTTGAATTTGACTTTAAGGGAGCTAGAAAAGGCTTCATAAAGCATTATTTAAATCACCAAATTTATTAATGTAAACTATTTTAAGCAAAAAGCTTTTTGATTTATTTTTCTAGTATTAAAAATAATGAATAATTTATTTCAGAAAATCATTGGTTTGTGGTAATTTCTAATGATTTAAAGTAACCTCCATCACCTGTTTCTGATTCTTCTTTTGTCTTAAATTCTGCATTATCATTAATCTAATATTTTTATCAGGATTTGTGATTATCCAAGTAATGTTTACTTGTGAACATCTTTATTTTATGTAAATATGTTACTGTGTTACTCTTCCTTTATTCTGTTCATGGTTTACGTTATGATGCCAGTGACAGAATTATTTTATTTTATGTTCATAAATTGACTAAATAAACATAATCTGATTACATTTAGTTTTTCTTTTCATTTCTGGATGTTTTGGCATTTGTTTCTTATTGGCAATAATGTACCATAATGGTGCTTAGGTGACAAAACTATTATCATTTCAAACTATTGTTTTCCTTTCTCTCAAATCGAGGAGGATGCTTCCCTCCCTGCTTTCCCTGCATTCAGTCTGTGTCATTCTATTTCTAAGATGTGGTCCATTCATCCTAAATTTTGATTCCAAAATCCACATCCAATCCTGATTGATCTGATCAACTGGTCTTTGAACACAATTGATCAAATTTTTTCGACCCATAGAGCTGGCAAAGGGGAGCCCACATGTTCCGGTGGAACGTATATGGCTTTATGCGTGATGGATCCTGATCTGCGTGGGACAAGTGGAAAGTCATGCATCTGTCGGCTCAGTTTGTTTGTTGAGAATGTTAAAGATGCCTACATCAGTTAATTTAAGCTCATTGGATTACTTCTGTTTGGTGTTATCTGGTTTCTGGTGATTTGCAAACTTCTGAACTTGCTGCGGGAGAATTCAGTTAGCGAGATCCGCGATCAGAACAGTGACTCTAGCTCTGAACAAGCAGAACCACAAGCTTAATGCTCTACGGAAAGAGGCTGGGTTTCCAGAACTGGTAGTCAAAAGACAGAGAGATTGTCTGCTTGGATCAAGAGAAATTCACCACATTTTGGCTATTTGTTCATTTTGAATTTGATCCCAGTGACCTTGTCCAAAAAAGACTTGTGGATGACTGCACCCATTAACATCTTTAGTACAGCTGTTTTTATTTGGAAAGTTTTCAGATTTATCATTTAACATTTACATGAGGCATTTACAGTAGGCATAGTCTTTGTTGTATGAACAAAGCCTTCTTTTAATGATTTGTCATTATTTTTATTATTTCACAAACTATGTGATCATTGAAATGTGTTTTCCCATTTGAATTACACAAAGGTTCTTCACTTTCCAGATAGTCATTGAATAAAATGGTTTTTTTATTGACTTAAACAAAACAAAACATAAGGAAACATTTACAAATGTTCAGTGGAAAGTGTTTCTTCTGCTTATTTAGAGAAAATGATAGTACAACTTTATTTCAGTGTTTCTGCTAAAAACACACAACAGTGACTATTTTAAAGTCTTCATTTATAAAACTTTCAGTAGAATCTTTTCTAAAATTATACTGACGAGTGGCAGCAAATTGCTGCTGCAATAAATGGTGTCAGCAGGATGAAGAGGTGTCACCAGTAAAACAAAAAAAAAAAACATGGTTGGATGTTAAGGTGGAGGCAAAGATACCGATGGCTTGCTCCACAATAACGCATATGAGCGTGGACCACATCAAAGCCCTCCTCTGCACTCTGGGGGTTGGTAAACATCGAGAGGATCCAGCTCCTTGGTGGGTCGCCACTGTTATCTGAAGCCAGCCATCACTTCTGCTTGCAGCTTGTTCTCCACACTGCTGTGCAGTAGGATGAATGAATGGAGCCAGGATACTGTGCAATTCAAACCTTATCCCTGTCACAATTAACTTGTATGGTAACTGAATGCACATTTTTGCAGTTCACACAGACAAATTTATTCTCATCGGATCACAAGGTTCTGGTCGGTTGGTGGATGCAACACAGGACCGAGTTCAGTCCACAGCAGAGCACAGCTCCTGGGAATCTAAATCTACTTATCAGCCAGTCATCATCATGGGCCAAATCTTTATGATCCCTAAACAATCTCACCATCCTAATCTAACTGTCAGCATAGTCTTTGAGTAGCGCAAACTCATCCGCTGTGAAGCATTATGCTTGAAGTAGACTATATTTATATGTTTACACAGTGGGGCGGCTGTGGTGCATGTAGTAGAGCGGATCCTTTCCTGACCAGAAAAATAGTGGTTTTAGTCCCGGCTCTGGCAGTCCACATGTCAAACTGTCCTTGAACACACTGACACTGAAGGTCCTCAAGCCATCAGCAAGACCGATACCTGCTCCTTTGTGCAAGGCGGAACAGGCTGAGCACTGCTTGTGCCCTACAAAATGACCTCCAGAATACCCAAAATATCAGGAACAGACTTCATGAAGGTGGCCTGAGGGCCCGACGTCCTGTAGTGGGCTCTGTGCTCACTGCCCAGCACCGTGGAGCTCGACTGGCATTTGCTCAAGAACACCAGAATTGGCAAGTCCGCCACTGGCGCCCTGTACTGTTCACAGACAAGAGCAGGTTCACCCTGAGCACCTGTGATAGACGCGAAAGAGTCTGGAGAAAACAAAGAGAACGTAATGCTGCCTGCAACGTCGTTCAACATGACAGGTTTGGTGGTGGGTCAGTGATAGTCTGGGGAAGCATATCCATGGAGGGACGCACAGACCTCTACTGCCGAGGAAATGGTTCTCTGACTGCCATAAGGTATCAAAATGAAATCCTTCAACCCATTGTCAGACCCTACGCTGGTGCAGTAGGTCCTGGTTTCCTCCTAATGTACGACAATGCTCGGCCGCATGTAGTCATTAAATGAGTCATTTCCTGGTTCAAATCCCAGCTCTGGCAGTCCATTTGTCAAAGTGTTCTTGAGCAAGACGCTGAACCCCCAGTTGCTCCCGGTGCTGCAACACATCCCAGATTGTAATGCGTCTGTAAACAGCTTTAAGACGGTCCATGCAGACCAAGATAAACAACTCAATGGAAAACTAAAGAGAGGTGGAGTTGCAGTGCTGGTTTCATCCTGAACGAGTCATTGGTGGGGAGAGGATCTGCACGGGAGACATTGAACTGCTAGCTTTTGTCAGCTTCTACACCAGAGAGGGCCTATCGTTCAGCGACAGCTGGTCACTGGAAAGACTTTAAAAACCTGATCTAACGATACTCTGAGATGGTGTTTCGAGACAGCAGACTGGAGTGTCCTCATGGAGATGACATCAAAAGCTTGACTGAGTGCGTGACAGATTATAAGGACTTTTGTGTGCATGGCACCATCCCAAGAAGTACAGTAAAGACCCTTCATTAAATATTTTTTGTTTTGTTTTTTTTTTTAAAAACCTACGTTTTGAAGTACCCTCTGAGATCAATAAAGTATTTTTCATTCATTTCATTCATTAATGTGTCTGTAAATGTATGATCTCATCCGTTGTACTGCTAGTTTTCCTTCTCAAAAATGTTACAATGCAAGGTCCAAAGTTGGCGCAGTGGCACATACTTTTCTCCATCACGTTTATTTAATAAATTTTGCTTATTAAAGTACATATGCCTTTTTCAGGCCCGTTTATTTATTTATTGCGTAAGTAAGCTTTATAAATGTTTGTTTTGCATATGCTGAATAAAATGACTCATGTTCCTTTGTTAATGTGTTCTCCCACTGTAAACAAACAATGAAAATGTGCCAAGCTTCAAAGAGTTAAATATCCATGGAGTGAAGTTACGGCTAGAGACCCAGACAGAGAATTTTCACACCACCAGAGTAGCGTTCAGTGCAACTCGTGTAACAACAGACCAATTTGTAAGTATTTATGATCTCTTTAATGTAATGTAACATAATTTAATATGTAAACATGCTGAGCTTCTCTAATTGACAGGTGGTGTTATATTTTTCTTTCTGTTTTACCAGTGAGCTTCTGTAGTTGAGTAAAAGTGTCACTAGTTGTTAAAAATTGGTTACTTTAAGGAAGGAATGAAAGAAAGTCATTGCCCCAGCACAACAAAATTACCAATACAGCCCATACTATGAAGACTCGCTCCTCTGGAATACTTAAAATTTAGTGTGGGGTTCCCCAAGGTTTAATTTTAGGCCCAGTACTCTTTAATCTGTTTATGCTGCCTTTTTGCCTTTTTTCACAATTTTGCTAATAACACACAGATCTTCATTGCTGCGTCTCCTGATGACTAGATCAGGTTCACAGTATTTTTGATTGTACACTCATTGATGTCAGATCCTTTTCTACACATTAACCAACCAGGACAAATCTAAAGTTTTAATCATTAGTTCTGAAGACAAGAAAGAGATAATTTTACTCCAATTACTCAACTTTAAACCTTCTCAGTGTGTAGGAAAAGTGGATGTCCTTTTCAGCTCTGATCTGGTATTTATTCTACACATTAAAATGTCGCAAAGACAGGATTATAACATCTTAAAGACATTACCAGTGTCCACTTATTTCTCTCTCTTGTTAGCACAGAGGTTTTAATGCTTGCTTTAAAATGCTCTCTTCTCTAGTCTTCCAGTCTCCAATTACTTCAAAATCCAGCAGCACAAATTCTGACAAGGGCCAAATGAGATCATATAACTCCAGTTGACTTTAAGGTTTTAACATACATTTACATGCTCTTTGTGTTTCTGTGATTGCACATGCAATTCTGTGGTATATGAATTTTTTTTAATTTGTTATTTTATAATGTGATGCACTTTGTGTTGTTTTCTGTATGAAAAGAACTTTATGATCTGACAATCTGAGGTGCAGTCTCCTTTTGTTTGTGCACTCAAACTGCAAATAACAGCCTTCAACATTGACATGTATAGTATTTCTGTGGATAGATCGCATAAGCAAAACTTTGTGTAACCTTAACATAAATCTATAAAATGCTAAAACGTAAAAACTTGTTGACTCCTTTTTCTCAAAGAGGAAAGAAATATCAAGCGGAGTCAGCCTTAAGACGAGTCTTACCACTGCAACCTGGACAGTGCTGTTGTCATGGTTATTCCCAAGCCAGCAATAACATATCCCACATGTTGATTTTAAATACTTGCACACACACGTTGTGTAACCCTAAACAAACCTTTGACAGTCTTTCAATCAAATCCATAAAGGAAACCATTATAAGAAATAATGGAGTTATTTCGATATAAAATTTCAATTAATTAAGCTATTTGAGAGTTTAAATGACAAACAATTAAAGCTACATACTTTATAATATTGAAGCTAAGCCCCAAGACCTGCTTATGATTACACGTCTATCCAAATCCTGCATTCTCATTTACTGAATATTACGTAGTCTGAACAATGTCATCTATGCTTATCTACTTAGTTTTTAGTTGAACACATTTAATTTTGTTACTCTTCCTTTTTTCCTTTTTAATGTAATGAAACCACAAACCACAAAGTCTTTTTAAAAATGGTTAAAGTGTATGACAATGTACTGGAGATGTTTTCAATATAATAACTCATGCAGACCAAACATTTTATGTTTTGTCATTCAAACTTACCTTCATAGCCACTTCATTCAAAACTGGTCAAGCCTGTTGCATTGGGAAAAGAAAAGAGAAACTATTTAAGAACTTTTTTATACAGCTACTCTACAAATAATTTCTGCCATAAAAAAAAGTATTTAATTTTCATTAGGTTGATTTAGAAACACAGTCAAACATTACTATAGCCATAATTACCATGGAGCAAGAAATGTAGATCAGGACCATTTCATTGATGACCGCGTCTACAATGAATGGTTCTCCAGGATTTCATTTCTTCTCATTAGCACCAAGCCAGATAATCATTTATTTTTTACTTTGATACTTGTTTGTTAAAGACCCAGACAACATACTTTCAGAGTTGTGATATATGGGAGTGTGTGGGGAGTCTGTATATGTGTGCAAATGAGCAGGTGTGTGCATATTTGTTTTGTTTTTTAAACTCTGCTGTTTTTAATATGCGAGTGAATGTGAAGTACTTATTTGTCTCTCTATGTTTGCCTGGTGATGATAGACTGGAAACCTGTCCAAGGTTATGTCCCTAGGATATGTCTAATTCTCACAGATTCATTGATGGAGAAAGATGACTATTACAAAAAGATCTAAGTCCTCCTCTTAAAAGCAATCCTCTGCAGAACTATATCTGGAGACTCTGGGGTGGGTAACTCCTCAAGGGCTGTAGTCCTGTAAGTGTTGGGAATTTTATAGCAGTTCATAGCAGCAGCAGCAAGGCATCAGACCTAATTAGCACACCTGTGCAGAGCTTAACATCACACTCTGCTAATTAAATATTGATTTGAGTCAGGTGTGTTGCAGCAGGGAAATTCCTGATGAATTTGCCTTTGTTATGGGGTCAAAATGTGAGCATTTGTCAATGTTTGGTTTCAGTAACTGTACTAAATTATTTAATGTTTAGGGATATACATGATATGTAAATAAATGTGCCATGTAGAAAAGTGGATGGTCGTTGCTGGGAAGTAGTAGCTTGACTCCAGAAGATCCTCTCTAAGCTCCGTTTGAATGCTTCCAGAGGTTATCCAGTTGGAGGGAAGCCCATTTTATTTATATATATATATATATATATATATATATATATATATATAACATTGACAAGCTGCAGATTGAGATAAAGTCACAAGACACATCATCCATTATCCATCATACCCATTAGGTGTAGAGCTACCATTTGGTATATATATAATATATATATATATATATATATAAGTAATAGCAAAAATATTATAGTTCTTTCTTGAATTTAAAGCACACTTTCTAACGTTAAGGATCACGTTGGTTCATGCTAAAGGTGATTTTAAAAAACATGGATGGATTATGGAACAACAGACCCTGTGATATTATGTGTGAAAATTGTCTTTCTGCACCGACCTGAAAAACTAAGTTCTTTTCAATAGTTTAGCTTTCTTTTCTTAGATGTTTTTCTTGTGATGCCTGTTAATTTGTGCACAGAAGTTGCATTTTACATACATTTTTGATTGCTTTTTGCTTC
>JBAMIG010000005.1:8236531-8246826 GCA_037177335.1 Kiunga ballochi
ACCCCGCCTCTCGCCCATTGGCTGCTGGGATAGGCTCCAGCCCCCCCGCGACCCCGTTAGGGACAAAGCGGTAGATACTGGATACATTTTGTGCAATTCTCGGTGTAATGGAAACACACGTGTGCTATTATTAGTCTTTTGACATGCAACTTACGGTAAAGGGTTTCTCTTCCACAACTCTCTGGCTTTAAGGGTTTGATAGACCGTCTTCTGTTTGCCCTCAGTGCCGTTCTCACCTCCTCGACTGCTCTGCATTACCCTGGAAAACTCCATCTTTTCATCCCATGTACCCGAAAGCACATAGTGGGCCTTTCCATCCTTGTCCATCACCACACCAGTCACCTAAAAATATGAGCAACACGGTTAATGCAGCAGGGAACATTATGCCTTTATCCTCACAGAGGAGAAAAGTCTTTGTAAGATCCAATCAAACTTCAGGCTGCGGCTCACCTTTCTGGCTACATCTCGGGAGAAGTAACTGTAAGGAGCAAACTTCAAGTGGCAGCGATCTCCGGTGGTGTGGTTCACCACATCGATTTCTCCAGACTGAGCGTGAAACATTCATTTGAATAAATATCAGGATAACAGTGTTATAGGAAGATAATGATAATGGTTTTAAACAACTCAGTGCTTTTTTTTAATTAAATATCATCAAATAAACACTGTTTATTTAACTGATTTGAACAAATTGTTTTCTTTTTATAGCTTCTCAGTAACTGTAACACCCTATCCTTCCCCCTGTGCCATATAACCCCTGCTTATGCAACTAGCTTGCATGGGTAACTATCAATGTCACCTGATCGATCCAGAGTTTTCCCACAATGATGTTGTGCACTGTAGTGGTGACTTTCTTCCATGTGTAGTGATTCTTGCTTTTCTCAAAGATTGCATGAATTGTTCCTGCAAGCAAAAAGGAAAGTTCAACAAAGTAGGTCAGTAAAATAAACAATCTTTCAGAGAAAATACTCCACTGGGTTTTTGAGAATACCATTACGAGTATCTGACACTGACAAGCCACTGTACCTTAAGGACATTATAAGTGCTTGTTTTCTGATTTTGTGTGTTACATCATTTAAAAACACACGCAATGGTCTTACCTAAAGGCATGATGGAAAGGTATTTGCCTCTGAACTTGCTGGCAACTGTAATTTCTTGCCTCAGAGTCCAGCCACGATCAGAGATCGCATGATGTGCTGCTGCTGGGGGATGGTGACTTACCTGGAAAAGAAAAAACATTAGGCATAAAAAAAAATGTTCTTGAAACCAGAAAGCAGTTTGAGGGTTCGACCCATTCTGTTGGGGATATATTTCTGTCACATAATGAAAGATTTACACGCATAACAAATTCGACACACATAACTGAACACAATACATAAATTCTAGTTAAACTATTCATCTTCATTTCAGTGGCTTTAAATACACAATGGTTGTGTCAGAATGTGCACCCTATGTAGTGGTCACACCTTTTTTAAATGGGGAAAAAAGTAGTGCACTCAAAATTACCCACAATGCATCTTGAAAAGTAGTGATCAATAGTCCCAATAGACCACAATGCATTGTGTACGTATTCAATAATTAGATATGATGCAAAGAAATGGGGAGATATAAGGAAATAAAATCAATATTGGATTCGATCTGGATCGACATCTTAAACTGCACTGTGGTTGCCATAGTTACAGCTGGTAGTCAGGTGATGTCTGACAGTAAGAGAGTAGTGATCATAGTGTCTGATTCCCAAACAGAATCAGAGCATTATATAGTGTGTTATGTAGTGGAATGAGGGGTTAGGGCATAGGGTGCACATTCAGTGTGCATACACACTGCATACAATCGACCATCCATGAACCCTGCAATAAATAAATAATGTCAACTAAGATGCATTTAAAAAGAATAAAATGAATTCCCTCCAAATGCATCTTTAGGATTGCTTCAGTCCTTCTTCCCGCTCTCACTCTATGCCGGGAAACTCCTAAACTTTCCAGTCTTCTGTTCTCTAACCTGCTCGCACAGGGAGCGGTAGCCACTCTCCCTTAGGCGGTCCAGCTCATACGTCTCTCCCAGCAGAGGGTTAAAGGGCTTTCCAGTGCGGTACACAGTCGTTGAGTAGGCGGACACACAGAAGGCTGCTACATAGCACATCTGCTCCAGAGAGCTGTGGCACTTTGCAGCCTTATCCAGCAGCTCGTGATACTCAAGGTCCTCCGATAAACGCTGCAGCATGGAAATGGGCTCGTTGAAGTTCACCTGAAAAGGCAAAAATCGGTGCACGTTTATTGATACATACTCTTTAATGTCAACTGAGTAAATGCAGATTTGTCTTTGAGCGGTATGTAAACATAGCTTTTAGCTTTAGCATCAAACACAAACAGGAAAATGAACTAGCATCAGACATTAATCTCTATACCATATTTTTTAAATATATTTTATGACCAAACTAGGGTTCTGTGTTGGCTTACATTGAAAACCTCGAGGGCTCTTAGGACCTAATTGAATAGCCCTGGTGTAGGGCTTCTCCTTCAACCTTTTTGCGACCCCAGCATTACCATTCTCTGCTAATGTGTCAAAGGAATCAGCTCCTTTCATATTTTTAGAGCTAATAAAAGCACATCGACCCTGCAGGAGAGACTCTCCTTCACAGCTCGCGGCTGTTGCAACACAAGAGTTTGAAGACAACGCCCTAAAATGCTAGCTTGAGTCTTGGCATGTCTTTTAAAATGATTAAGTTTCTATTATTCTGACTCTTCTTTTATTGGAAATATGCTAGATTGTTAGTAATCATGTTGTTCTAAAGCTTTTAAGAAATGTTTGCATGCAGGAAATCACCAGTGCACTAGTCAGATATCGCATCAAGCACATAGGGTAGCAAGTGAGCTCTACATGTCTTTCAGAATGCTGCTGATCCAGTTCTGCAGGAAAGAAGCGGGATCAGTGTTTCAAGTAAAGGTGTAACCACAGCACAGCTGCCATAAATTAATGTGATTTAGGATATTGATGTCAGGCTTGGCAACCTTTGCTATAATGATAGAATATAATCTGACATATTTCAAAACAAAAGCAATTCCCATAAACTCTGAATTTGCTGCTACTTAATTTTCCCACACTTAAAACCCTGCAGCTCTCATTCTGAAGTGGCTTTCACGATCCTTTTACCTTCACCTTGCTGTGTAGGAAAGCTACTTAAAGAGACATTTTCATAACCCAGTGATAGAGAGCCTCACCCTGTCCTAAATATACTCTCTACCCTGCAGAGGAAACTCATTTTGGCCAGGATCTTGTCATGACCATAGGGAAGAGCAGGAACGTAAACTGATTGGTGAATCTTCTTCAACACAATGGATTCATACAACTTCTGCATCACTGCAGATGCCATTTCTCCTGCTTCATCTTCTCAAAGCTACGCCACTTGTCTCCTTCCACCATTAAAATATTCCCGCAGTTGTTGCCATGACAACAAAATATTTTTTCCATGTATCTTTTGAAGTTAATAAAGATTGGATTTTTTGTAATGCGACAAAGCCCTTAAATACTCACAGGCATCGGGATCTTGGACAGCTCTTTGCCGATGCAGTTCTTCATGATGCTCCAAAGGTTGAGGGAGTAGTTGGGTTTGTCTGGGATGCGTGTTCGTCTTTTTTTCAAGGGAACCAACTCCTGAGACGGGGACTCTTGGTTCATTGCCAGAGGCTCCTCATTCAGCTAAAAAACAGAAACCTTTATCAATTATCAACATAACTTAACCTGAAGACAAGCTTTAAATACACAAACTGATGCAACACATCAGGATTGATTAAAACGTATCATTTAATGAAGCAGGCAGAAAGAAGAGGAACCTACTGATTGATCATCTGGACATATTTCATTGTTGAAACCGCTGACGTTACTGCTTGACCTTCTGGTAACATTGAAAAAAAGAACAGGTTTGGTGACACAGATCTTAAACCACATGTTGATAAAAAAAAAAAAGTCTGCAGGAGAAAATACTGACTTGTGGAATTGTGGATCTGCAGGTACAGTAATAAACTCAGGGGCTTCTTCCATGGCATCAAAAAATTCATTGTCATCATCCTCATCACTGGCTTCACCTTTTCCTGGCCCAGCTGCACCTTAAAAAACATAAAACAATCAAGCTTTGTTATATAAAGAGTGAAATAGGCTGGGTATAAAAAGGACTCGTTTGTGGGCAGTGAGCCCAGATAAGTCATGAGCATTACTGTGAAGAGAGCACATTCTGTCCTAAGAGATTATCTTGATTGGCAAATGCAGCAGTTTGCCAACTTCAGATCAAAAAGTTACTGACAAGGTTTAAATCAAGTGTCAAGCATGATAACATAAAAAAATGTAGCTGGAGGGAAATAACTCTAAAAAAAACTACTGAAATGTAAGCAGGTAAGTTCTGACATCTGGTGTAACGACTTTTAAAAGGTTTATTGTAGGCGTTCACAGTTTAATTAACAAAACAATGTTATAATTCTTGCTTTGGTGGATGACTAATGCTGTGGTTTTAAAATAGAAGACAAAAAGATGCCAAGAAAGGTTATGAGGATTTATGAGTAAAATAATCCGTTAGACATTTCACAACGTATTATCGCATTGTATCATATTGCTAACAGAAATGACTAATAATTAAAATAAGAGGCTAGGAATAATTTAACCAATAGATTGATCATCTCTTCAATGTCATTGGTCAGAGGAAAAAGAGAAGAACTTTTAAGAGTACAAGAAGAAAAGAAGTGGGGAAATGAGTCAGTCGGGCAAACAATATCTAACTTACTTTTATTGTCAGAGCTAGCATTAGCCTGCGCAGCCCCTCTGAATGCTCGCTCAAGGTGATTGTGTTGTTTAGCTAGTTGCTCTAAAGTCTCCTCCAGCCTCACTCTCTGGTCTCGCTCTGCCTGCAAAGCCTTCTGCCATCGTTTACTGTGAGTCTGAGCCAGGGTGAGGAAGTCTCTGCATGCCTGAGGGCGTTCAAAACATACAAAATTATATATAAAAAAAAAAACATACAGTACATTCACGCTGCAAAAACAAAGAGTCGGTCAGACATGCACTGACAAAACATGCCGTTATAAATCCATAAATGGAGCCTAAGTGAGAACGGAGGCGATACTTGCATTAATCATGGCATTGGAGGTGATCCGGAACAACGTGGCTCTTTCTGTCACCTGACGGATCTTATCTCCAGCCTCTCCAGTCAGACGGGTACTGTCCAGCTCGGATAAAGATCTAAAATAAAATGTGAAAATGTGCAACACAATGCGTTTGAACGATACTGGATACATTTACAAATGTTAAATAATAAAATCCTCTCACTTAATTAGCTTATGCACAAGATTACTAATATGGATTACGCAATAGCCTCTTTTGTAAAGGAGTGAACACCAGAGAAAGACAGAGCAAGTCTGACCTCTGCAGGGCAGAGCCATGCTTTGAAATCAGATCATTGCATGTGCTGAGATCCTCCACTTTGCTTCCCAGTATCCTAAGAGCAGACTGGACTTCTGAATTTTGTGACATCCCACCTTGCCCCGAGGCCACTGGTGGGGATGATGGGGAGAAGTCGTCGCCCGAGTCATCTGTTTACAGTTAAAGCAAAGAGGAAAAAAAACAAAAACAAACAAAACATAAACCCAAAAGTTATTTAAAGGACTCATATCTGACTGTTTTATGACCTCTTGCTGATATTTGGATATTCACAGCTTCCCCTATATCTGCTTTACCTGACTCAGCCTGCATGCGGGCTGCTTTGGCTTTAGCCAGCTCCAGGGCAGTGATCCATCGCTGACGTTCCACTTCACAGCTGGCCTTGAGGTGATACGTCTGAGCTCCACCGTTAGAGATGACAAAGTTGCAGGCGTCATCTACGGTGATAGTTGCTGTGGCCAAGTTGATTGTGCCCCTGCAAGTGTGACCCATCTCTGCCTGTGTCCTGATAGTGAAAAGAAATTAAATTAACTTTTAAGAAAAAAGGCACAACACACTTTCTGTTTCACAGTACACATCTGGCAGCATTACACATGAACGTTAGCGAGATTTAGTTTTAGTTTTGAGAATTTTTTTTATTGCTTAATATGTTGACAAAGCAGAGCAGTATGTGTAACGAACACAGTTAGACTGTAATCAAACATTAGGATAAAATCTGATTGCATTTCTTCTTTGCTTTTGTCATAACGAGTACAGAGAACCTTCTGTTATCAGCGTTTTATGTAAAAGCCTACCTGTAGTACGACAGAAGCCCATTGCTCAGGACAAACCACCTCCGCTGATAACCCTTGATGTAATTTGTCCACTTGAAGACCCATCCTTTGTATGTGTCGCCAGCAGGGGTGGGAGTGGGGGTCTTCAGTTCTGACATCACACCCCCCAAAAGTCAAGATACAGATCTGAGGAACTTTAAAGGATATAAAAGGATGAGTTATATAACAATTTTTTTTAAAAGTGAGAATGAAATCATTCATGAAGATTATTAGTTTTCCACACATTCAGGCTCCAAAATAATATTTAAACCCCCCACAAGTGAAAACCTTTTGAACTAATAACACTTATCTCTAGAAGACACTTTACTAGTTCACTTTGGAGCCAAAACACCCACAAACCTTCAACCTCTGGGGAATAGCAGAACATATTCACTCTTTTCTAACATGTATTCTGAATACCAAAGCCACATATTAAAAATTCACTTGTTTTATTCTAAACAAAATAATTGATATTTCCACATAAAACATTATGGTGAGAACATTTAAAGCTAACTGATAATGACAATAAATACTTAATCTCTACATATGAATTCTAAAAATCTCAGTGTTTATCTTCTTTTAGTATCATTGCCGTCTGCTGTAGGTGATCTTTGATAACGGGTCAAAGATCACCCAAATTTAGGACATATTTGATCGAGTCCTGAACAAGAACTACAATACTTAGATTGTCCGAATCTGGACTACGATATCATGAAATGCATCCAGATTCATTAAATGTAGAAACTTTACCTAAATGATACATTAAGATATTATCAGACCCTTTGATCCAGAAAAGAAAGAAAATATATGACAGAATTTTCTGCATGAAAATACAAGTTATTGATCATAATTTAATGTTAGAAAGAAAGAAAGAAAGAAAGAAAGAAAGAAAGAAAAAGAAAGTTTCAGACCTTTAAATAACTTATTTTAATGGTTTGCAGCGTTTTATACAATTTTAAATATCTTTTACGAAAGCTTGGTCACAATCTAGGTAATAAAACAAAAAACAAAAATAAATAATATAAATAACATTAACAGAAAACAGTCCAATTTTGATATAAAATAAATCTGGCATACTGATAAGCAATATAGCAGTAGCTAGCCTACTTTGGCTTAAAATAAACTTAAAATTGCGGGGAAAACAATTCACTGCTGACAAAAGCAAAGGTGAAGAAACATAAACTACTATGTCTTTTCGAAGTTCGTCCTCCGACATGTACAGTAAAGGCAACATACACCGCAAAATAATCACCTAGTTAATGCCTAGCTCTCAATTTAGCTGATGGCTAAATGTTTACCTTGACGTGTCCAAAATGCAAGATGAGGAAACCAGACAGCCGGTGAAGTCACTGCTAACTCTGACACCCATACGCTACTGTAACTAGCTGAGGTGGCTAACAGAAGCTAACTAACCAACACGGGAATCCTACTGACTAAGACAACTAAACCAAAGGCATCGGCGACAACTGCAGTGTGGCGTAGTTGTAAACTGGCGCCACTAAATACTGTCACGATTTTTCAACAATTACCTTTGTAATGTTCATTCTACAACTGCGTACGAAGGATATTGTCTAAAGCTAGTCTGCTACATCTAACTAGCCTAACGTTAGCTCGTATGATAGAGCCGGTGCAACACAGTTAGATCTCGTGTGGAAACTCAACTACGTGCAGCGACTTTGTTTTTCCGATTGACTGCATTGGAGTTCCCTTTAAACATAGTTGTTTTCTACATGTTAAAAGAGTCAGTCAAATCCGCCATTCGGACGCGTAAATATGGTATTCTATATTATATTTTTTTTACAGATTGCATTGATTTATGCCATTCTATATTGCTCATTGTGAAATAGAAACTAAGTTTTAGTTAGGCAAAAAATGTTTTTATAAGTACCGTCAACAAAAGAATATTAAAAATTAATACAATAGAATACACCCTCACAAACCTGATAACAGTCTTGGGGAAAATGCAGGGGGAAAAAAAGAAAAGTGAAACCGCAGTGATGAAATTGTAGTTTCAGATATTTACAATAGTCATTCCAGAACTACCTTTTAAAAGATTTGCATCCATCTTTGTATTATGGTAAGATAAAAGTCATTATCAATCAAAAACTTGATTTAAGTCAAGCAAAAATGCGACTCCGGTGGGACTCGAACCCACAACCTTTGAATGCCTTCATCTTTGACCTAGAAGTCCAATGCGCTATCCATTGCGCCACGGAGCCACCTGTTGCATAGCGTGACCCCATCATTTAAATATTTACCATATGAACAGCCGTCATTCCCTTTCCTTCCTCTTCCTTTCTACTGGTTATTTGTTCTACAATTCTTAAACCCTTGATTAAAACTCCCAAGACAGTAGTTCATTGAGAGTACAAGTTGGCGTGGAAATAAAGCTAAAATTGTACCTGTATTGAACACAAGGTGGTGGTAAAGAGTCGTTAATGTGATTGACAAGATAGTCAACGTTATGATATGATTGTCAACGCTCTTCTTGTACTGATAAGAGATTATAGGATCTTTATAATTTACTACATAATACTAAACATAGCACTAAACGTACACAAACATATTCCAGCAATCTCTGGTTATGTTCCGTATTAATAGTATAGTTGTTATCTCCACGATATCAAAAACCCCTATTTGAAACCAACACTGACAAACAAACAGGTAATGGTCACAAGATTTGGACCTTTGAATGTGTTTTTGCAGATTAATTGCATATATAACATATAAAAATATTTATCTATCTATAAACAAATGGAACCTCTCTTTTATGAGGCAATGGAGTTCAGCCATAGACGCAGCCCTTGTCCCCAGAAGCTGTCCTGGACATGGCACGGAGCACCCTGCTGCAGCATAAGTAGCTCAATCACATAGATGCTTGGTTTCTTTGACATTCAGTTTAGGATTTTCCGTGGACAGACCTTTAAGTGGGGACCTTTAAGACCTTAAGTTGGGCATGCTGCTTATGTGGTACCCCAGCAGATAGCAGAGTTCATCATCACAGCCTTCTCCTTCCCAAAGCTCCTCTGCTGCCTCTCTGTCTTTCCTGTTGGTGAGGAAATTGTCAAATGAGCAACATTTGACAAAGATGGTAAAAAGGCTGATATGTCCCTCTAAAGTCAGACCATGTAAGGGAACATGTATTTGCACAGATTATAATTTGTTATCAGACTTCCATTAGGTAGTTTTATGTTATTTTCATTCATACTATTATTTAAGGTAAGGTAGGTAAAGAATAAATAATTATATGTAGGGCCTATATATAAAATATGTAATTTAAAAAGTACTTTATAAATCCCAAGAGTAAAAGTTCTTCCTATAGTTGTGAATATTGGGGTGTGGTTGCAATGGCAAAAGATGTACAAACATACTGTAGTGTATATATATATGTTATTATAATAAAAAATTGACCAATCAGAGGATTCATATTGGGTTTTCCAGCGGATAAAGAGGTAAATACCTGGAGATTTCAGTTTTCCCAACATTGTTTAACCTTTAATCATCATTTGCAGAGTAAGTACCCTAAAGTTGTTTTTGGGGGGTCGTTCTCAAGCTTTTCAACAGGTTACCAACCGTGTGTTAATGGTAAAGTGGTGAAAATAAATCATGTACTAGCTTAAATAAGCAATAAAATTAATTTTACAAATGAGATGTGTTTTTATCAATTTTTTATGGAAAGGGTCACCGTCACTACATGTTATTTTGTGGACTTCCTCCTCCTTCACCCAGTCCTATGAGTGGAGTTCTTCATAAACGATGGAAAAAGCAAAAAGAAAATAAAGTGGTGAATGAGGACCTGTCAGGACTGCAGTTTCAGTACCGATAAAGCTTTGGTTTCATTTTAATTTTTTGCAGTTACATTTAATTTATCTTGTGGATATGACTGTTTTCCATTATCCTGCTCTATACCTATTGATTTATTTACCTAATTAATTTTTCTTCTTCGTATTGTTTATTAAACTTGCTTTTTGAGGATTTGGGGTGGGTGGTTATAATTCTTGTTCCTATTATTGCTAATTTTATTTGTTTCTGATATATATATCTTGTATATATTGTATATAT
>JBAMIG010000005.1:8279080-8296710 GCA_037177335.1 Kiunga ballochi
TTATGTCTAGAGTCGAGAAATTCATAGAATAAAGAAGAAATAAATGTCAAATATGCATATATTCACAAAAATCACTTAACAGAAAATTAAAGAAATGTAGAGTGGAAAAAAAGGCTACACAAAAAACATGACCAATAGATGATTTCCTGCCCCCAATTCATTTAAAATTTTCTGGATTTTTGTAGGTAAATTTAGCTGTTTTATTAGTTGCAACCGAGTAGAAGAGGCCGTTGTGTGGGCTTTTGTGATCGAAATAAGCCTTAAAGAGCAAAGACGATTCCCACACATATCCAAAATCCCCAAATTCAGCTGAATGCTTAAGAAACTCAAAGTGTTATATAAAAACACAAACAATTAAGCTAAAAGTAATGTGATTGCTGGATTTTGCAACAGTAGCTCTTTTGCAGAGGGCTCTAATATGATCACAGTTAAAGTGTTTGTCCTACATTTCTTTTAAAAGCACCAAAGAAAAAAGAGAGGACTGAGACATCTTTTGTAATAGTCCTTTTAGCTATCCTGACGATTTGTAATGACTCACACTTAAACAATACACTCTCTGACAAGACCCCAGGTGAGTCATGTCTTTCAAAAATAGATTGTTTTCACAAAAACATCAGTATTTTGGCAGGCTGTTAAAGGGAGATCTCCCACTGTCTCTAAAGCTAAATAAGCTTTAGAGAAACTAAACCCATCCGGTTGACTTGACTCAACCTATGCTGAACTCCAGAGAGAAAGGACCTTGGAAACCATTCTGTTTTTTGTACGCTCCAGAAATCTTCAGTTTAAATAAGTCAGTGCTAAAAACTGCATAAAGCGCTCCCTGTGCACCAAACTGTGTTTAACTATGTGGTACTGGGTTATTTTTAACATTCGTCATGCTGTAATCATACCTTACAATCTTCTTCTTGTGTGTTTAAACCAACTAAATTGATGACTTGGTCCAACAAATTGATTTAACACAGAAAAAATGACTTATAAAATGTTTTTTTCTAAGAGTGGAATTACTGCTAAAGAGTATGGGTATTTTACTGGTAAGTTGTTCAGTTTACTCTCTAACCCTTAGAAAATAAGCTGATTAATGCTCTTAATCCTGCATTAGTTTGGTCTTCTGAGATGATCTGTGAAAATTCAGCATTGGCAGGTTTTAGTAACAAGATTTCTATAAAAATCTGTAAGATATTTCTGGAGAATAGCTCTGTGTATATGTTGTTATATTGTTGGATGTGAGAAAGCAGATAGATAATGTATATTACTCATGATTCTGTCCTCTATCTCTCTACGTTAGCAGTTTATCTGTAGATTAGTCTGGCTTCTAGATTAACAGAAAGGATTACCTCCATTGTAATGAATGAAACACTTCCAAAATTATCTATTTTAATGCTGAAAGAGAAGAGTTTGTGAAACCAAATAGACTGAAATTCTAAGCAACTTATTGCAGGATATAAGTATACTAGCCATTTCAAGACTTATCAAACTATTTTTCATGTTTTATAACCAAGCTGATGGTAAATCCTGTGTGATTTTACTCTTTAAAGCCAGTCAGTAGAAACTCAAAAGGCTAAATGCATCTCTTCACATTCACACCTTTCACGTTGTTTATTTCCTTATTTATTTATGCAGTGACAGAACCTCATCGAAAGTAACAGATGTGATAAATTGGGCAAAGCTGCCAACGTGCTATGCAAATGCACCAGCCGCCTGTCAGGTTAGTAAAAAAAAGCAGATGGGTTAATTATCTAATCACATCACTACTGAGTTAAGTTGGAGTGATAGCAACTAGTTGCACTAAATGTAGATGAAGTGAAAACAGAGGATCTGTATTTTTTGTTCTTTTCAGGTGCAGTAAGTAACATATGTGGAGACACATCAGGAGGCAAAAATGCTGCAGTAAAAATTGCGTTTCGCTAAAACTGTGGTTTTGGTGCAGGAAATGTTCTTGGGGGAAATATGAGAGTAGAAAGGGAGGTGGGGGAGGGGTAGCACTCAATAGGAGAGAAGAAATGCACATAAAATTGTAGATTAGATTGCATTAGAGCAGGGGTCTTGAGGAGATTTAGGGAAAGGGGGGAGGGGTCTTTAACTGGTCAGAGAAACCCCCTCTGCAGGGGTCAATCGTTTACCACCCGTGGCCATGCAAAGAAAGCTGATTACACAGGACAGGATGCTGTATTTCTCTGCAGGGTTGCACATAATGCTTACCGCATGTTACCATTTCATCTGGTGTCTCTAAGTGTAAAATCCACTGGCAGAGTTTCTCATAGTTTCCCAGAAATGCCTTCCTTTGCTTTTTAGCTCTAAGATGCAGACTGAAACTGTTGGCTCCCTTTTTGCATGATTCCAGATAAAGAAAATCCTCACTCTCCACCCTCTCAAATTGACTTGTCTATTATTAAAAGCTTTTAAACGGAGCAGTGTGTTGGCAGACTACCAAGTCCATTGCCTTGTTGCCAGGGAAACGCATATCCTGAGCTCTCCCTTTTTTTCCCCCTCCTCCTCTTCGGAGGCTCATATTTCAAAACTGTCAGCAATCCTGTGCGCTCACAGCGCTGCCTTTCAGCTAAAAGCTTTTTGTGCTGCAAGTGGAGCAGAATGGAAGGCAAAATAGAGCGGATGGGAGTGGTAGGAAGAGAGGGGAGGGAGAATAAAAGGGCCTTTCTCCTCGTTGCCAAGGCAACTTGATGTCACGGTGACATCATGCGGCATTAAAAGCTTTTAACCGGATTGCTCTCCTGCCTTAGGCCCCATTTTGAGTCCTCTTTCAGCTAGGCTAGGGGGAAGGGCACAGGCAGAACGCTGGTGTGTTTTCTTTCTTTCATGTATCCCCACCTCATTGCAGACTCCACTCAGCTCTTAGCACAGTAAAAAGACTTTCAAATTCATCCTCTGAAGATCCCATCTCTGCAAGCCCTGCCAGCACAGACTGAGACATTTAAAAAATGGCAACAGAGGACAGTTTCAGCTACCTGATGCCAGGCCACAGTGAGAAACACAGGCGGGCCCCAAACTGGACTGATGGCGAAATGAAAGCCCTCTTGTACGTGTGGGAGGAATGCCACAATGAACTGAAAACAAGTAAGAGGAACGCCAAGGTTTATGAGAAGATGTCCCAGAGGTTTTTCCAGCTGACCGGAGAGCAGCGATTTAAAGAGGAGATCAAAATGAAAATCACCAACATGTCCTTCCAGTACAGGTAATTACCACACATGTAAATGTGTGACTCCAAATTCCAGGTGTTGCATTGCTGTAAAAATAATGTTTTGCTTTAACAGGAGACTGAAAGCCACAACTGCTGAAGCTGGGGAGGCACCGGACTGGCCTTACTTCAAGCCCATCGAAAAGATCCTCTCCAAGCCACTGGAGAACGGCAGGGGGAACTCTTTAGAGTTTCAGGCCCCAGGTCCTTCCACTTCCTCCCAGTCCACAGACAACCTCTTGTCCCAGCCAGAGGATGGTGTGATGGGATTCCTGCCAGAGTATACTGGCTCCTCAGATGAGATGGAGATCAAAGAAGAGGTGGACTCATTGAGCTCTGATAGTGTGCAAACGCAAGGCTCCAGGTAACAGGAACAAGGAGCTGCTTAGGTTGCATTAAAGTGTATGAGGAGGTTCTTTACTGCATATTATGCTTTTCTCTGGAAGCATTTTTTTCTGTTAATGTTTATCCTAGAACTAATAAATGCTGATACCGTATCAACTCATAATAAATTAGCTTGTTGACAATCATTTTTTGTCTTAAAGGAAAAAATTCTCCAATTATGAGATTATTTATTTGCTTTTTTAAACATGCTTTTCTTTAAATTGATGCATTTTTAATGTATTCATATTTCATCATAATTTTCTGTTCCCTCTAAAACCTCTCATCTCTGTTCTCCAGCTCCCATCCCATCTCAGGAAGGAAGAAGCAAACCAGGCGCCTGTTCCTAAAAAGGAAGAAACTGCAGATCTTGAAGTCCATGTTGCAACAACAAAAGAGATCAAGTCGTGCAATAGAGGAGACGTGCAGGGAGGTCCGGCGAGCCATGCACCAGCAGAACCTCCTTCAGGTCCAGTGCTTGCAGCTGCAAGAGCGGATGATGAACCTTTTGGAGAAGATGATCCAGCCTCTCTCTACTACATCAGTGGCGTGGAGCCAGGGTGGTGGGAAAGACCAAGGAAAATCTTAAAAGTGTGAAAAAATGCTTGTGTGAGAAACATTATAGATCTTCCTGACTTCTAGTTAAAGAAATACATGTATTTTTTATTTTGGATTTATTAACTATAAACTTTCTAAACATTTATCGTGTTAGAACTCTTATAAGTATATCTGAGATGGATGCTCCATGAGTTATATGCCTTTATACTATTTCTGACGGGGCCTGGATAACATAAAGAGTGAATAATTTACTAATAACTGTAAAGATATCTTGATAATTTAGCATACTTTAAGTTAGGCTCTCTCTAAAGTTTTTAGTTTCATACTAGCTATTAATTTTTTTTCTTGATAATATCTTAGATACCCCAGAAGAATTGCTGTGGGAGCAGTGGCCTTGTGGATTTTTATTCTATTAAGATATTTGTGTTATAGGCAAAAGAGGTAGCCTACATACACTACGAGTGAGGAATTTAAGAAAATTTCTGGTTATGTATGCCATTGGAAAAGAGCTGCTGCAAATTAGCAACAAAACATCTAAAAACTTGTTTTTCTGTAAAGGAAAGATTTTTACAACCTTTAGCCATTTCATTTATTGTGCTGCAAAGCATCATTTCACTTCTGGTTTGAAAAAAGAAACGCTTGACTTCCCTTTCGTGCAGAAATATTGCTAAACTTGATTCAATGACATTAAACTGATTGAAAAAAAGATAATTTACAATGGCTCTCTTTATTTTTCAAGCAATTATGATCTCCTTTCTTTTAAATGTTACATTTGCTGCAGCTTGGTCCTGTGAGATAACAGCTGAAATACAAAACAAAGATGCAGTATTGGAGTGTGATATTTCTGTCTAATTCAAGATAAATTGGATAAAAGAGTGATTAAATGCATTTTATAACACAGGATACAAGTTTCATGAAAATTTGAAAAGTTGTTGCTTTTTACTATCCAGTAGTCTTGTAGTCTTACATTATAAGTCCATTAAATGTCCTCAATTCTCGCTTTAAAACGTGCAAACCACGTGTGCAAAAAGGGTAGCGTTAACAGCCGTTGCAGACCTTTGACCACATGTTATTGTTTACACAAAGTGGCATCAGAGTATAGAAAAGACAAGCGGCAACACACATGAAAGGTAAACTTAGGATAATGCGTAGGATGCAACAAAACATAAAGTTTAGTATTAAATTGTAGCCTACTTATAAAAATATCATATAATATTAATAAATAACCGCAGTTCGATGTCGTTTATAATCATATGTCTTGTGTTTAGGATAATCAGGGTATAATATAAGACTAGATTTCAGGATTTTGGTAATAAATAAAAAAAGTTCAAAGCAAAGTCTTTTCTTTTAAATTAGATGTAGTCTGCTTAAGCATAAAATGTTAAAGTAAAGTTTTTCAACAGCCATGGGTATTAACCAATCGTATCACTCCACTCGTTTGAATATTGAACTTTACCGGCATTGTGATTGGTCAGACGAAAACGTCACGTGCTTCAGGAACGTTACGCTGTCATGGTTACAATGAATGACGCTTTGTTATATCCGCCGTGGGTGAATGGAGGGAGGTGGTGCTCTCTCTAGCACACTGCCATATGGACCACCGAATCACAGCAAAGTAATGTTGTAATGGTTAATGTAAAAAAAAAAAAAAAAAAAAGAATAGTGGATGTATAAATAAGGGAAATGTTCATTTGTGGAGTTTTATCGAGGGAAACATAGTGGTGCGTGTGTTTTCCCGGAACTTTTAATCGCCGAAACAGGTATTGGTAAAAACTTTGTCCTTCAAATCGTCTTAGTGTGTTGACTGTATAAGCGTCAAGGGAGAATATCTTCATACTTAAATGTTTATGGCTTTATAGACAAAATAAAGCAGTCAGTTAGTTCCGTAAGTTTGGTCCCTTGATTAAATTATTTGTAGTAGTTTGGGTATTGTAGTATTTTAAAAAGTGGTTGTCTGAAACTAAAGAGCGTTACTGTTATTTAAATGTTAGCAGGGAGCCAGCTGGCACTTTATTTTGGGGGTGAAGATGGAGGAGGGGGATAACGTTGTAATAGTATGCAGTGTTTTGACATAAAAGCTGTCTCTTTCTTAAGCCTGACACATAATGGCTTAAAAAAGATTGATGTCCGAGTTATTATTTGTTTATTAAATCGCCCTGTCTGGAAAGTGCGAGTAAAATAAAGTGAGCAAACACTCATGTTTTGTATAGATGAGTTATATTTTAAGTGTTTTGTAAATTTTAATTGATAGAGGACTGTGGGATAAGAATGTAATTTAAAGCTGATTGAATTCCTTATCGAATTTAAATTAGGCTTAAAAATGTGTGTTAAAAAAAGTCTATTACACTACAGACTAATGCTTTTTATATGAGATTTTTTCACTCCTTGTTTTCCTCATTTTACTAAATTGCAGGATGACAACAACAGAATAGTGTTGGCAATCTGCAGGTGTTTCAATTCCCACATGCTGGATGTCACAGCCGCCTGCAACTAATATGAGGATACAAGGGCAGCCCGAGGGCGCGAGGAGGCGTCTGGATTTGAGTGCCACCGGTGAGCTGAGGGGTGTAGAGGTCATCCGTGGTCGTGCGGGATATGGCTTTACTATTACAGGACAGAGACCGTGTGTGTTGAGTGGCATCATGGAGGGTAGCCCTGCTAACGTGGTGGGGCTTAGACAAGGAGATCGCATTATGACCATCAATGGCACTGATGTGTCCATGGCATCGCATGAGACTGTGGTAGAGCTGATTGGCAGCTGCAAAGGGCCCCTGCGTTTGGTGGCACACACAGAAGGACGATTATTGGGGAACCCCATTCTTAATGATGCAAAGTTTGGCTTTGGTCAGAAAAATGGTGTTTTCCAAAAGCAAGGTGTTCTCCGAACAATATCAGATGATTCAAGCAAGTCTTGCATCAAATATACTCACGGCGTCACTTATAAACAGAGACCCGTTTCAGAGCCTGACATGTCACACTGGTCACAGCAGTGGAGTGTTGTAGCAACACAATCAAAGGACGAATCGACGGTGAAGGACACGGATTCTCTTCTCGCAGACACGGATGAACCAAATCCAGAGTGGAATATTTTAAACATGACTTTGGTGGTGGGCTACCTGAGCACTACTGAGTTGATTTTAAACCCTAATGAATCAGAGGATGAATGCTTAAAAGCCATACGGGAGAGAATTCGCCTGCTGGGAACAGAGCAGGATACTCATACGCTGGTAATGATGAGAATCATGTTCGATTGCATTCGACTGTGTGACGATGCAGGAGCTGTTTTGGCCGCCTTCCCGGCTGAGAACCTTGTTTTAGGAGCTGTGTGTGCTGAAGATCCACGTTTCTTTTGCCTTGTCACAACAGCACATATAATCAATGGCCGTGTACCAGAGGATGGTCCTCTGCGGGCCTCCTGCCATGTTTTTTTTATCGACCCAGAGCTGGGAAATCATGATGACCACATAGGGATTGCTGGCCGCTTTGGCTTTGACTGCACTCCAGATCCAGATGCCCAGGGCTGCCTGGAATTTCCTCAGACCCCTCAAGATGTCCTTCACTTTGTAACAGTCCTTTATAGCGACATGGGAGAAGCGGTTGAAAAACTCAGAGTGAGACTGGAGACTGAGGCTCAGCAACAAGCAAAGGACAATGACAGCACTAGCAAACAGGGCAGCGCAAGCAGCAATGGGGACAGTGGTATTGGAAATGCTTCTCCCCGGGAGGACAGAACAGAGAGGGATTTCCCTTGTGAAATCCAGAACCATCCTGAGACCCACCTCCCCAGCTGTCCATGGGATTATCCTTTGGCTGAAGACCTCACCCCAATAAAACCATCCAAGAATGGCCAGATACTTAATTCAGGGAACACTACCAGCACACACCCCCTTTTGGAGTCCTTACCTGGCCCTGATTCTTTAACCAGCTTTTATGGAGGTCCTCCACCCAGGCTAGAGTTCCAGTTCAAACCCCCACCCCCTCTTCTACCTTTGGCTAAAAAGACTAAATTTTTTGGAGATCCCCTGAGAAGTAGCCAAAGGTGGTTCTCAAAGTCAAAATGTCCCAAAGTCCTCAGTAATGAGTCTGTCTCTCAAGAGACTTCCACGTACGACTGGTCCTCTAATGTTAACTTTAGTACCAGCACAAATAACCTGCCCCCTCCAATGAGCCAGATACCCTCAGAAAAGCACCACTCAGCTGAGGCCATGATGCTCCCCCCCAGAGAGGAATGGACCAAAAGGTTTCTCGAACAAAGACAGAAACAACGAACAGATGGCGGCAACAAAAATGTAAGTGAGACACTTCTTGTAGACCTTAAAGCTGGAATGTGCAGCTGCTGTGTAAAGCAGGGCTTTTAGACATTTTTATTTACTCTACAGGTGTGCCAACCTTTGATTTTATTCCAAATCCTTTCTGCAGCCTGAATGGGATAAAATCACTATCTTCCTATTTATAAAAGAACACAAATATTAGAAGATTATTTATTTAAATGCATCTGGAGACACGTGTCTCTTAATAAATTCTGTTGCTTTGCCTTTTTGTTAGAAAACCTTGATAAGAAGTTATTACTAACAATAATAACAATAATAGCAGTTTTACAAACAACCTGGTGGTATTGAATTTATTCCAAACCATGCAAGTGAGTCAGTAGGTATCTTAGTATGTGTGTGTGTGTAAAATGAAAGGAAATACCACTGTTTGAACAGCAGTGATGATGGTGGCTCAGAAACATGCTGAAAATCTCCCCATTGTCCTAAATGTGGATATGAGAGGGAAACACATCTGTTCTGTTTGATTCTTTCTTTGCCCACAAGATGTCACTGTATATCCATCAAATCTCAAAGCGGCTTCTCCTATGAGGAAAAAAATAAAAGGTGTGTTTATATACAGTATTTTCTTTCACTCAACCACGCAGAAGTCTCCAATTACTCAGCATGTTGGCAAATGCATACCTATAAACCAATGGGTCATACAGTGTGTTGAATAAAGTTTGGCTTTGATGATGAAGTTTTTCATTCCTGCATTTATTGCATTTATTCTAGTTTGCACACTTAACTTTTTTCTTTTATTCTACATTTCAAAGCCAGAGTTGGATCACGTCTTTGTCTTACAGCTTGCTTTAGATCAGAATGAAGACTATGTTGGACAGGAAGCCAGGCAAATTACAGGCTAGAGCCCATGCCATACAGCGGTAATTATCTGTAATTCTAAAACTCTTGTTTAAACATTAGCCCCAACCACACTGATGAAAAGAGTGAGGGAGACTGGAATAGTTAGGATGCATAGTTTTTATGTTTCTTCTATCTGATCTCTTGTGGCAGTGTTTTGTGAAAGCAGCACCAATTTAGATCCAGGAGCTTTTGCAGAAAAAACAACAAATAGAGGAAGATCTTTTCAGACTTCCAGAAATTCTGTTTAAACAGACGACCTTATAATCTACAGATGCCTACTTCTTAACTAGCTGTCATCTTTGACAAGCCCTGACAAAAAAACGTGCACAAGTTTGAAGTTATGAAATATCCTGTTTTTACCACAAAGCCACCTGTAAAAAACACATCAATGATAAAGTTCAGCTTTTCAGATTCTGTTGTGTCTTTTTGCTTTATATTAAATTGTTTTACATTGCATAGAATATACCGAATGGTATATTCATATATGGACACGTTTTAACTAATCTGTGTCCTTTTTACTTTATTAGACATCCAGATTTTGGGGTATCGGAGCTGTCCGTGCCTCCAAACGTCGCTCCTCCAAACGTCTTAGCCTGGCACGATCTCTGGATGATCTTGAGGTAGGGATCATGTTTTTTTTCCCTTATCTTTCTTTTGGGATTTTTAGGGAATTTTGAAACTTGTTGATGACATTTTAAACCATTTTGATTATCCATTTAGCACGTAAATGGGGGCATTATGGTGTGACATAGAAAACCTTCCAAAGCTTAAATGAAATTGTTGACAGTTTTCTGTGTTTCTCATATGCAAAACAGCGTGTGCCATTTATGTGGATATCCAGCTGAACCGTCTCCCTTTTTTAAAAAAAAAATGTCGCTTTTCTAACCTTTCATTTCCGTTGCCTTGAACCCGGCGCTTGCTGCTACACTTGTGGCAAGGTTGAACTCACAAAGTGGTCTTTGTGTGAGCCAGGAGCATGGACCTGTTTGTTTGGTCTTGCTAATGAGCACTGCTGCACTACTGAATATCATGCCACATATTAATGTCACAGAAGAACTTTCTTTCTCCAGTTGTCTACACTTGCACACATTACTCATGCACACTGATTCATATTCAAAAACACGCATAGTTCTTTGATGTACTACTTACTTTGAAGGTGCGTGAACACAGTCAATTTGCACTACATGCTATAGCTATGCGGTAGCTACATACCACACATTGTACTCAGCAATGCAGGCAACAAACACATTTTCTCATTTGATTCTGCTCATTTTAAAGAGGGTTGTTGTTAAAAAGTGCCAGTTTCGGATCAGGTCTTTCCCAGATGTGCAATAAGATCAGCTATAAAAAGGCTGCAGCACCTGTACCTCTCCTTTCAATTGCTAATAATAAATACATTTTGTATTTGGACAACAGTTTATGTTGTTTTATTGTACAAACCTACAAACATTTAACAAGTAATAACAGATTTTTGTTGTCTTGTAGTTTTGCTGCTGCTTGGATATTATTACACCTTGTGTTTTATGTTTTCTCACTGTTTTACTTACATTTCCATACTGTGTTTATATAGTTACTCTATATATGTGTGCTTATGCTAATTCTGACTTCCCAGAAACAGAAAATTGTTTTGCATCAATCAATAACAAAACTACTTCAGAGTTTAAAATCGCCCCCAGTCACATTTCACATAGTGTTTTTCTGAGCTTTGCTATGAGACCATGGTTATAATCCCATCCCTGGCACATATGAAATGTAATGCTGTGAGCTGTTGCCATGCTCTGATGTACAAAATAGCACTGGCTGGATGAAAAGCCGGATGCTGTTCTTCGTGCAGCAGCATGCGCTGTGTCTTATACCTCAGTTTGCTTTGTTACACACTGTTTTTATATATGCACAGCCTAAGCTTCACATTTCTGTTTTTATCAGGACACACATTATTGCAAAGACAGGAGACTGAGGTTAAAGCAATCAATTTAATGATACATTAGGTGCTCAATCTACAAACATAGCTGTCAACTATTTTTATTTGCTCAGCCTTTCAAATATATACACTTAGTATGTTTAATATGCATTCATTCAAGTATGAAATGCTTGTTTTTTTTTTGTCCTATAAATAAATATAAGTCCTATAATCAGTGTAAATACTGGATTCTATGAAGATCTTGAATATTAAACAGAAGACTGAAGCTGTTAGGTTGTTCTGAATGGCAAGGTTAGCAAAAATACATGATAAGCTTTCATTCAGTACATGCATCTGGACTCACAAGGGCACTTTTGAGCCTATTTTGAAGTTCCTCATCACCCCTGAGGGCAGACCCCTGCAGATAAGCCCTGTATGTGGCCTTGCTGTGTGTAGCACAGGAGCATAGAACAATTTGGAAGTGAGTCAGGCTTTTTCCATGGTCGGTAGGATGTGTCACCATGGCTAGGGCAAGAATAAGCAAATCCTTGTTTGTCTTCGAAGATTCAGACTCAAAACTGTTGTGACTATGTCATAATAATATTATCATGTAGATGTTTCTAATAGGTGCCCCTGGTTTTGTATCGGGCTGGACAGCTTTGTGTGTGTTGGTTCTGTTGCAGCAATGCAATGCTGTCAGACTCCATTAGGTTTGGACATGCCAAAGAACATGCGGCTTCTTATCACCTTGTCCTATTACAATAAATAATTTGACATAGCCTTCATGCAAATGCACCCATATCTTCTTGAAGTACTTCAAATCTACATTTCCTGCACATCACAGGCTCGTTTGTTGCTCCAAACAGATGCTTTGTGCTTATGATGCTGAGGAGATAACTGCATACAGTTATGCAGAGATGACACCATTAGTAGGCTGTTGTGCTTGTGCTCACGCTGACTCTGACTTCCAAGTTGCAATATCTGTTAATGTGAGCCATTACCTAGGGAACACCGTTTTTTTTTTTTTTTTTTTATCCAAGTCCCTGCTGGGAAATATTTAGGGCACCTCTTTTGCTTTTGCTTCATGAGCGTGAAGGTTCTCTGCTCTCCTTTCAGTGTGTAGATGTTAGCAGCTCTTGTTTGGAAGCCTGTGGGTAATAGATCTATTCTGTGGGCGTAGCAGAAAGCAGGAGAAGGCATGAAGACATAGAGACAGTGACGAAGGTAAAGGAGAAGGAAAGAGGAGGAATTCACAGCAAAGACAGAGGGAGGGAGGAAGGGAGGGAGAGGAACCGGCAGCGGAGGAAGAGAGGGAGCTTTTGAACTCCCAGTAGCTATCAGGATTTTGGGCTCCTCTGCACGCGCTCTCCTCCCCCGTTCAGCTCTGTCTCCCTGCGCTGCAAACATAGACTCGCACACGATACGAGGAGATCCAGCGGATGGACTTTTCTACACACACCAGCCGTGAGGGACAGCGCTGAAGACGAGACACACACACACACACACACAGCGCCATACATGGAGCAAACTTTAACTCTCAACTCTGTAAGTCCTAAAATTTTGAGGTCTCTATTTTGTCTGTCTTGACTTCCATCTCAGATTGCATCTTTATCTTTCACACTTTTCCTTCTTTGGGCTCTTTGTAGCTCCTGTTGTAGCGTTTGAACAGCATACAGTGGTTAGCTTGTGTGGTCTGTCAGAGGAATGTTTTGACCAGTGCCAGCTGAACTCCCATGTGCTGTATGACACACACTGCACTGCTGTATAAAGCAAAATGCAGTCCTGCTTTTACACCAGGATGCACGCTGACTTTAAATTAGATGTCAACTGAAAGAGTTGTATGAATTGACCCAGGCTCATTCTGCTTAACTCCATGGGAGCTTTGAATGAAGTGCGCCCTGTGCCACTTGCCCTGAGATATGACCCTTCTTTCTGCAGCTCTGAGAAAAGTTCAATTCATTGTGAAAGGCTCTGATGAGTGAGTATCTTTGGATGAACAAGAATAAAATGTTCACAATGTTAAAGCTGTGATGTATTTTGAGGTTACACCCACAGTTTAGTCTGAACTTGAAATAGTCGTCTGTGGTTTTAGCTTACCCCTGCTTTGTTTAGGCACGTCTCTGTGATTCAGCAGCCTCCTTAGTAATGTCTCTCACAGCTAAATATCACAAAATATTTTTTTTCTATTAGATATAGAGATATAGAGTTGTTCAACTTGAGCATTATTTAAGATGCAAATGTTTAGCATCTCATGAATACAGGAAAAATTCACAGCAAATGCAAAGAAAAACTAAGTTAGGTTGTAATGATTGTTGCAAAGACATTAGTTCTTCTCTGTTTTTTATATCATGGCTTGAGAAGATGATCATAAATAGTTCTCTCTTTAGGATTAGCGACTGAGGCGGGAGGACACGACACACTTTTATATCCTTGACATCACATGACCACTGAAGTGTGGGTGGACAGTTGTGCTTACGAAATGTGTCTTTAGGCTCGCTTTATAGGAAGCAAAGACTGAGCAGGACATTTTCTAAGTGTCTCCACTATGATCCCACTTCATCTTTTCTTCTCCTACAATGTTTTTATTACAATTACATCCCCTGTCCTCCCTAACCGACTGGAAAAATGGAAAGACAACACAAGTTGAGTAGAAGGTATTTAACAATCCAGCTGCTCAGCGCATGAACATGCCAATAACCAGATGACCAGATGTGGTTGTGGTTGCTGAGTTTGCTATTTGACCAAATTGTAACCACGGAAATTCGCTATCTCTGTACAGAGATGAACTACAGCTTCGCTCTTGGCTCCTGTCACACTAATGCTATGATATCATCTATAGACATTTGGGATTATGATATATATTTCTAAACCACAAAGCACTTCGTCATCCTCTGCTGATTTGCTGTGTCTGAACCAGAGACTTCAGCTTCTGGAAATGACTCATTCCTTCCTCTTTGTTTACCTTACTCACTGAAGATATTATTATATTTCTCTGCCTCGCTGAGAGAGAATCTACTGCTAGGGGTGTGTGGAGGTTACTCAACAAGGAACGGCTTAGAGTTAAAGGATTTTATCACTACTCTGCTAACAGTTCAGACATTTATGATACACAACCTTGTTCGACCTTTTACTGAGTACCTGTAGTTCCAATAACCCTGGAGTGTGTGTGCTTTACATCCTGGCTGGCGTGAACTGGAGGGAATGGCAGACGGACTTGGGGAGTGAACTGTTACTGGTATCTTAGTGGCCTTGTTTGTGGAAGATGCTGTGGAACCAGGCCAAGGTCTTTCCTAGTTCATGCTGTGGAAGTTATAAATATTGCTTGTGCATGCAGCCAGCTGGCTCTACACTTAACTGTGGCAGCCTTAACACAACCATTCCCTTGTGATGCATTTCTAGCACTTCTTCATCTATTGGGCAGGATTTAAAAATGATATTTATAGTTCATTGGTTTCTTTTGTTTTTGTGTGACTTTATTTTTTCAGAATTAAATAAAAGATTACTGGCAGTATTAGTATTTTACTATTAAAACAATTATTATACTATATACCAGCGTATTTGTTTGTGTATTTGCATTATGTTTTCTAAATATTGTGATATATATTTGTCACCATTACAATGAATCACTGTATCAATTAGAAAGAAACTCTCTTTTATCATCAAATTCAATTGGCTCAGGGATTAACCAGGCGGGTTTATGGTCAGCAGGACTAAGATAGCAAGAAACCATTATGGCAGTTCCTGTTAGTGGTAGCGGTCAGTACGGCTTTGTAAATAACCAGGATGCAGATACAGATCGAAACACAACAACTGAATCCATGCGCCACATTTGATCAAAACACTGTACATTTAGCTTTCATTTAGTTCACTGGAAAATTAGGAGGGGGGCATACAGAGGTAATTATAAGTGTCGGGTTTCAGGTTGGAAAATCCATTTCTGATGTTTCTTCATGAAAAAGCAAGAAAGGAGCATGAGGGTGTGGCGGCAATTTATGTGGTTTATGCACCCCGAGCCCTCCAGGCTTATGCGAGAGCAATCCTTTCTCTGTGATAATAAATTGCAGTAGGAGGGGTCACCGGTTCTAATTTCCCTCTCTGAGGCTATTCTGTTTTTCGGGTTAACTTCAGCTGTGCCTACTGAATCTCGGGTCTCATAGCCATGGTGTATATTGCATTTTCTCTAACCAGCTGCAAGAATTTTGTTTTGTTTCAAATAGAACGTGCAGAAAATGAACATTTGTAGATATTAAACACAAGTTTGATCTAAAAGTTGAAAAAAAATCTATTACTGGTTGAAGCACTGTGTGCAACAGGCTGGGCAAAAAAATAATGCTGGCACTTTCTGCTTTTTTAAGAGGAACAAGTGGTTAACATACTAGCAGCAACGCACAAATCACAATAATGGCATCTTAATCCAGACAAAAGCAGAGCCGTAACCATCTGCTATGGTAAAAACCTGTTCAAGGAAGTAGATTAACACTGATCAGAAGGATTAGGAGAAGAAATGTAGAGTAACGATGGCGTCTTTTTGTGTGCAAATCACTCATACAGCTCTGTGAACAACCCGTTTGTTCACAGAGGATTGCACCTAAAAGTCATCTCCTCACAACGCTGGACTGTTTACATGGCTCCTGGCCAGGAATTAAACACCCAGCTTTGTTACAGCATCTGATAGAGGATCCTTATCTCAACCTCTAGATTCTCCTCCAAACTCTTCAGAAATCAGCATCACAATAAAATGTTCATATTAAATGTGTAGATGATTTTTCCTCCTGTAACATAAACATTTCCCTAAATGGTTGTGTGTTTGGTTAATAAACTAAATGAACAAGTATAGATGTACCAAAACCATTTCTGTGTGAAGTCAGGTCTGTAAAACATGCAGTAAGTGCAGATTATGGAACAATGTTACCCTTGAATCCTTGAGTTGTCAAAATAAGGCAGATAAAGGTGTTCATGTTGTTTACCTCATAGCATCACACGAGCTCATCAGATCCTTTCTAACATGATTAACTCTCTAACAAGTTTGTAAGGACAGATTAGATTTGCTTTCTGTAAAGTTACTGGATCCCTCTCATCATTCTTCTACATCAAATACAGCATTGTTTGTGCTCAGCAGTGTTTCATAATTCCCCATATTAGTGTGTGTTTCTCTTTCCTCTGCACTCCTCGCATGGTTTAGAAAGAAATGTGTCTTCCATCCTATCAGTAGCCGCACCCCCCCCCCCCCCTCCAAAACCCCCTCCTTCCAAAGGAAGTTCCCTCCATGCAAGGCTCTTTCTTGATGTTATTTTCAGGGAATAGTTTGTCGTCTGCCACAGATAGCGAGGCTAGATCATCTCCAGTTTTGGGTCTAGATTGACTTGTAGGGGCCCTGCCATGCAGTTAGTATTGTGACAAGCAGCAGTTATTGATATAATGAGGCCTGTCTGTCTAGAAAGCTTTTCACAATAAAATAAAATCACACAGACGCTCAGAGCTCCCTTCTGTTTTATCAGTAACAAAAAGAAATTTTACACTTTTCATGTGCTCATATGTTCTCACCTGGCGGCAGTGAGTTCTGCTTCATGGAGGTCAAAGGGCAAAAAGCAAACCTTGAGGGTTGAAGTTGGCTGTTCTGTGTGTCCTGAGATTTCTGTGGACACAGGTATTAATGACTCCGCTCAGCACCCAAAATAGCTTCTAATTACTGCATGGTGGATTTTATCTTCACATGAAAGCATTCACTTTCTGTCTTTCTCACATAATGGTTCTGCACGTTATCCTAAAGTACACCCAGGAACTATAGCGCTGAAACATTTCTGGAACACCAGGAACTCAATCCGTGCAATGTAAAACCATAAGTCTTCATCAAAGATATTCATCAAAGATATTTTCATAAACTAACAGGTTACACCGCATTTTGTCTCTTTTACTGTTTTCAGTATCGGATGATGTGCTGAGCATTTATATTTAGACCAAAAGAAGGCAGCTTTCTTTAATTTAAGACAGATCCATTTATGTACTGTGGGTGCTCAAAGGCATTATGCTGGCACAAGCGCTTCAACGCTGCTAAATCTTACGTAATCTAACTCCTTCAGGAAGAGGAGCTGTGCTCTCCACCAAATGCATATAAATTCTGATTTCTGGAGGATTACAGAGTACATGCACCGTGTGTCATTGCTGTGAAACAGCCTCAGCCATAACAAGTAAGGAAGATGACACTATGTTAACAAATGGAGAGTTGCTCTGTAGTGCTTTTTAGCCTGCAAGGTTATTATTACCTTAAAAACAGTCGATCTACTGTATGAAGTAGCTATGACCAAACGAACCCTGCAAGATTTACATGATGTATACATTTTCAATTCAATTTTTCAATTCAGTTTTATTTATATAGCCCAGTATCACAACAACGTTGCCTCACAGGGCTTCACACACACAGTTTGTC
>JBAMIG010000005.1:8296810-8315935 GCA_037177335.1 Kiunga ballochi
GGCAGATGTGGCCAGGACTGTTATCAATTAGCTCATCTACTCCCCTATAAAATAATAGTTTGTGTCCGTAGCAATTACAATACATAAGGGCAGACCTTTTGTCAAAACATATTTCTAAGATAATAAAAGGTAATATTTATGCAAACTAAAACATTTTGAAACAGTTTGTTTTTGCTTATATAACTTCATTTATAACTCATTCTTTGTCAGTGCATGTAAAGCACACTGGGCAATTAATTCCTCCATCCCTATGTAGCCATTCTCCCTCTTCTAATGTGTTTTCCTAAATCACCTCACACCATGATTGAGGTCAACAAGATTGCACCCTTCTAAACCATAAAGGCAGCCATGCACACATAAGATAAACATCTAATTTCCGAGCTGATTGAGCGTGGGGAAATCTAATGATACAGGGGAAATGTACCATGATAACAAGGCTGCTAATAAACAATGTATCTCATCTATTTTTTTAACAGCGATATTAAACACAAAGAATTCAATCTTATCTACAATGAGCCACCCCGTGCTGTAGGAACGATGGTTTAAAAACAGGAGGCTGATTGTAGAGAAATGTGGAGCAACACAGATGCAGCAGAGAGAAAAAAGAAAAAAATTCTGATACACGACACGACTACCAGTCTGAGTGTAAGGATAGCGGCCTGTGACTGGAGACAATGAGGTTTAAAGTTCAACACATGGTTTACCAAACTTTTATACAGATTCAACTAAATTTATATGTCCTCAATTTAAAACTGACGGGGGTTTTTTCTCCTCAGAGCAAGGAAACAAAAGTGAGGGGGGTATTTCACTGTGGTTTTGAAATAGGGGGTGTGTTTTTTAGCGAGACGGTGAATAAATGGGTAATTCTCTTGATTCCTTTATGCCACTGTGGCAGAGACTGTATGTATTGTCAGACAGGTTGCCATAGCAACAGCTGCAAAGTAAGGAAATCTTTCTTTCCTCCTTCGCACCCTCTACTCGTGTTCTTTCCTTTTTTTCTGTCCAGTACCTTGTCAAAACTCTTCCTCCCACCCACTCCCTCTTTCTCTTTCTCCAACTTGTACAGACACGATTTGCAGAGTTTTGGGTGGGGAATGTTCAGGTATGCATTTCCACATACACACACGCACACACACACTCTGTCTGTATGCAGCGGCTTTGCAGACCAAGGAACAATGAGTCTCAAAAAGAGACTTTCCTTCAAAAGGACCTGGAACTTCAGCTCTGTAAGTAAACAGTGGCTTACTGGCTGAGCCTCCTCATCCTCGTCAGTACAAAGCGAGGAGACTCTTTTTGTTCAGTCAGCTGTTTTTCTCATTAATTTCCTTCTCAGTCGCTCGTCTATTTGTCTCCCACTCAGAACAGCTGTTTGAGACGGGAGAGCTCGTTTGTGTGATTCCTGAATGAGCCTTGACTCATAGAGGAGTTCATAAAGGGCTTTATTTAGCAAATTCAGATCAAATGCTGAACAGGTTGTGTCTCAAAACCACTTTCTGAGCACAGAAACCTGTTGAAACAAGCCTAAGAGATCAAATAAGTCACTTTTAAAGCATTCAAAGAGGGGATAATTGTTCGAATTAGTATTTGTAGGACTACCACGTCTTTAACTGATTTAACAGTGATCCTAGTTTATCTCGTTTGGATGTTTTGCCACAGATCTTACATATAGCATACAGCATTTAGCATGTCAGACTGTATGGTGTGGGTATTGTGCCACTGGGAAATGTTTCCCACATAAAGAACCAAGCAAACTCAGTTTGATTTCACGTTTAATTTTCCATTTGGTTCCTAAAGTGGGCACCCTTCAAAGGGATTGCAGATAGGTAAATGGGTTGTTTGCTGTCCAGTGTTATGTAAAGTAAAACACAGCCTGAAGTACTGCAGAGCCACCCACTGTGGACAGTTTGTTAGCAGAGGTGTTAATAGTGGAAGGGGAGTGTTTGGACAAGAGGTGATGGCCTACATTGCCTCAAGATTATTGTAGAAGATTCACTGCAAAAGATAAATAACTACCTGATAAACTGACTTATAGGCCGATAAACAGCAGCAATAATAATATTAATATTTGATAGTTTGTTCTCCATTTTAACTTAGTATTGCTTGGTTTCAGACAGCTGTTAAAGCATATTTCAACATAATGCTTTGTGAGCTGATTATAGGTGAAAAAATTAAATATTGCATCATCTATATGTGTCAATGCTGCGTAATTGAGTAAACCTCTCCCACAGTTCTCTGAAAAGCCCTGCGCTTACATAAAGTGGGTATTTTCTACATTTGTCATCTGGATAGTTTCCTGAATAGGTAAGGCCTTGATCGTAAAGTAGTGAGAAAAGTTAAAGCCCCTCTTCGTCAGACCTTTTGTGACTTCAAATGCTACATTGATGTCATGTTGTGTGACACGATGTCTGCTTTGTTCACTACAATGAAGCCCAGTTGTATTTGAAGTTTGAGGTTTGGCTGTTTTTAGACCCAAAGAACAAACAAATGGAACGAATGTTCTTCCCTCTTTCTCTCTCTCTCTCTCCCTTCTGTTTCAGCTTCATGTTGGTCCTCATCCTCCCCACCCATGATTACTGTACCCATGCTGGCCACCACAGAAGTGGTGGCTTCTGGGTGTTGACGTTGTAGGGCGGACTAAGAAGCAGAATTGTAATGAGACTGTGACAGACAATTAGTGGTTCAGTGGTCTGTGTCAGATCGTTTTTACATGTGGTTTCTCCTAAAATAGGTAGGTGCATGTACCCCTGCCCCTTCATACTTCCAGATGACCAGCTGAGACTAAAAGGAAGTTCTAATCCACATTATGACCCGACTTTGTCTAAATCTTACGTTTTAAGCCATCAGTTCAGTAAAAACAACTTAGATTTTATGTTTAAATTCCTTGTTCTTGTGTCTGTAAATGGAAAATAGCCCCAGAAACTTAGTTAATAGTCAGTGCTTTATGACCTCCTATATTTAGAGTCTTATAACATGTAAGAATGCTAAAGCACAAATGTATGTGCCGCTCAAAGCACAGCCAAAGCTTGGTAAAAAAAAGAGCCTTGTTTGTGCGTATTATCAGCTTTTAATATTCACACTTTGAAGTGGCAGCTCAGAAAACACTCCTCTGGAAATAGTCTCTCCTTTTCAGATGAATCCTCCAACGCACCAGTTTCGTGAGTGTGCTTGGACTCGAGTGCTTATATGTTGTTCCTTGCATTTAAATAGAAATGTGACTGCATGGTTTTGGTTTGAAATCTCCCACAAATTGATCTGAACCCATCTCACGGTTTATAAAAGCTAAATGCTGACATCCTTCCTGTGATCTTATGAATTGAAATATTTGTTGACCTATTTTAAACAGAAGAGTTTGCCTCCATGTGCAGATTATTTTCTTGATTAATAATTTTTCATTTGCCTTTAAGAAACAAACAGTCATCACGGCAGTCCCGGAAATCGTTTACCCTTTGCTTTGTCCTCACACACATGCATACACACACATGGGCCACTCATGCAGAATTAGCAAGTGAAAGGCAGACCATTGGTCACACTGATGACCTTTCAAGTAGCCTGTCTAGATGAGCTCTTATCATTGTGGCTGCAACTTGCAGGAATGCACGTGATTGGGGATGTGAATGTGTGTGTGGGTGTGTGTGAGTGGGTAATATAAAATAAAGGGTGGGTTTTGGTCGGGAGGTGCAAACAGCTGTGTGTGTGGTTGAGTCTAGAGGTCCACCCATTTTCAAATTAATGGCCTTGTGTAAGGTCCCAGTCCAGCCCAGACACACACACACACTTAAGACACACACACACACCTCAACGCTGCTGGTGTAATGCCAGAAAAAACTGCCACCACCTCAGGCTTTAGTCTCTTGTCTCAGTACAGGAGGTCATGAGGACAGCCTCTCACTCATGTCTCTCTTTGTTCTCTTCCAGTCTGCGGCTTCTTCAGATGGTAAGTTCATCTCCTTTTGTGAATAACCTTTTAAAGTATTTGTTATATGAAAATATAAAGTTATCCCAAGCACAAGCCCTTTGTATTAGATTAAAGCTGTGTTGCTATTTATTAATAATACCAACAACTTAAGGTTTTTCCCTAACTATGCCTCCTCACTGACAAAGAAAAGCTCTTTGATCTCGACCAGCTTGCAGTACTTTTCTCTTTATTCGCTTCAATGTTAACACAGAACATTTTAGTTGTTCAGTGAGGCAAACTAATAAAAAGTCTTTTTATGAGGATGATGTATTAGATGTAGGCAGCATGGCTCATTACTAAAGAATGTTTGTTTAGTATGTTTATAGTTCCAGTGGAGTTTAGCCCAACGCTGTCTAGCTGTACCTCTCACTGCACTTTTAACAACATAAATAGAGCCGAAACTGCTGTGAAGAGATCAGATCGGCTTCTTTCACTGGTATGGGTCGACTTATTGAGCTGCTGGCAAATATAAGCTTCTGTTTTAGTACATTAAACTGAGTTCAAACAAAAGGCTTTGTGGGCAAACTTGACACAGCAAAATATTTTGCTGGGTTTAAAACAAATGTACAGAAAACAAACGTTAAAGGGACCACCTTAGTCACACTCTGATCTGAGATACTATGTGCTGCACTGTGGCAAAGCCATTTGCACTACACCCATTTGTAAACCCATCCCACTCATGCAGGCGTATGGACAGGATGAACATATGCACTTCTGGTCCTTACTTGACTGGACAAACAATTTCTGTCTTAAATGCTAAACTGGGCTAACTCCAGTTGCCCATGACAACCAGTTGACTCTCCACAGAATGTCAAAGACTATGGATCTGTAACTAGTGCTGCTGTGACCCTTTTGTTTTCATTGTGTGCTCCTTACTGGGTCTGTCCACGTCTCTAAAATAGCCATCTGCTGCCAAAACAGCAGGTACTGTGAAGGCAGTGGCATCACACCACCTCACCCCCAATCTGCCTTCTTATGTCATCTTAAGCTCCTTTGGCTGATATTTCCTTTACAAAGGGAGCAACGTGTGCTGTTATTTAATTTAGGATGTAGTCTGCTGTTCATTTGCTGCACATTGGCCGTCATATGTTCTGCATTTTGACATTCACTACAATAATCATAAGCTAGAGATGCAGCGACAAGAAGTCAGAAGATAATTATCCTTTCAGACCGTTGCACCTTTTAAACTCAAAATGGCAATCGTCTTTTGTCATTTTAGAATAAATTCACCTCTTCCTCCCTTTATTCTCTTTTAGTAAATTGTTATTCACATTGCAGTCAGAGTTTCAGCTGAAATGGTAGCTTGCTAACTCGTTGCTAACTCTGGTAGTAAAAATCTGTTTTTATTTTTGTTCTTTTAATAAAACACGCCAGTCCTCATTTAAAGGCTTTTTGAAAAACACCTTTTTTGGTGTCTGATATAATGTAAAACTAGTCAAAATAAATTCCCTTCTGTGGATTTAGAACCTGAGAAAGAACAGTTCTTTCTCCATGAAAAGCTAGATTTAAAAAAACCCTCACAGGAAAAACCCACTGAAATATTTAGACTGATTGAAGGGACAGATGGGTAAATGGCTCCAACATCCTCTCTAGCAGGAGTTATCCTTTTACTTCAGAACTTTCCCAACTTTTGCATTGTGTCCAAACATCTTGCAGACTTCAGTGGGATCCAGTTGCCAGGATGCTGCAGCCAGACCAGCCTGAACAGTAATGGCAGTCTTCCAAGACAAGGCAGCAATAGAGGGGGTTCTGAACAGTGTGTGGCCAGCTGGTCCACCTGTTTCGAGCGGCTTCTTCAGGACCCAGTGGGCGTGCGTTACTTCTCGGTAAGTTGAAAATATTTGACTTGATTGAATTCTCTCAGAATTTATCGCAAATGTTTTCAAGCTGCTGGCTTGATAAGACTTCTTCTTTAGATTAGCATGTAGCAACAGTGTGTGTCACTGCTACATTCTAATTTTATTAATTCTGCTTTTTTAGTTGGTTTCTTACACCAAACTTTTGTTTTGGTTCCTGAATACGTTTTAAGGACAACCCGTATGTCCTAACAGGAATTAGCTCACAGAATTATTTTGGCTGGTTTTAGTTAAACATTCAAGCCAGCTTCTTAAGCTCATGTGGTAGAGATGAAACAACAGAAAAAGAGCAATTTGATATTCTGTGATGGATTTTTGAGCACAGTAAATACACAGACCAATCACAGAATTTCTTCCACTGAAAGGAGGTCAAGTGACATTTATCCTCTATCTTTACATCATGTACTGCAGTACAGAGAAATTGGACTTTTTATTTAAAGGAGGCAACTGTAGCCATTATTTTTACTATTTCTGTTTGTTTGTTTTTTTGTTGAAAAGGTCACATCCGAAATAAATAAATCCTCTCCGTGTGATTTTTTGTCTATATGAAGGAATGTTTTTGTCAGATATGCTCTCTATGGAGTGAAAACAATTGTTGTTTTTAAAAAGGAGCAGAATCTCACTACAAAACAAAGATAAGCTGCAAATCGTGTTGAGAAACCCTTTTTGTAGAAGCAACACTTCACAGTGATGCACAGATGTGATATCTTGTTATTAATTAAGCGCTGGCATTTGCAGTTGTGTATAGTTAGGAGCAATTTGTCATCTTGTAAATGGAGGCACCTTTGTTATGTTATCACCTACTATTTCCTCCCACATAAAAGATGTGTCTTTGATTGCAGCCCACAACACCTTCAGAAAGCTCGACATTAAGTTCTGACTTCTTCAAACCACCTCTCTCCTCACCATCCCTCCACACTGATCAGCTGCTGTCGCCCACACCATCCTGTGCCTACATGCACATTATACCAGCCTTGTTACATTATACCCAATCATTTCTACCATCACTAATGGCTTTAACTGCAACAGGGCTGGTTAAAGAGAAACCGATCGCCAGTTTCTCATCTTGTAAAAACCTCTTATATGACAGGAATTTCTCAAGAAAGAGTTCAGTGAGGAGAATATCTTGTTCTGGCAGGCCTGTGAATACTTCAGTCATGTTCCTGCAACAGACAAAAAGCAGGTAAGTGCAGCTAAGAAGACATGTAGCATCACGATTTTTTTTTATAGTTCACACACCAAACCACTTTTCTGCAGCTGTCCCAGAGAGCAGGAGAGATCTACAACAGCTTCCTGTCCAGCCAGGCCACCATGCCGGTTAACATCGACAGCCAGGCTCAGCTGGCCGACGATGTCCTCACCTCTCCACGGCCTGATATGTTCAAGACCCAGCAGCTACAGGTACCTGCAGGACAGCTGTTCATTTATCAGTTGCACCATTTGTTATCTAGAGGATAACATCACCAAAGGGATTTTAATTTTCATCATAACAAGGTTTTCTCTCCACTGAGAAATTTGGTAGTTCAAAACATTTTCTAAAACGTGTTAATGGAGGAGGGATTATATGTGCTGTGGGGGGCTTTGTTCTCATCTAGTCTTTAGTTGCTTTGCATAGGCATATTGTTTTGGTCTCTTTTTTGGTGACCATCTGGGTTTGTTTACAAAAGGCTCTGAGCATTACCAGAGATCTACACACAAACACTCCCACAGTGAACCCAGCACATACTACACACATAGACAGTCAAAAATGTGTGTATTTTATAGTGCAGATAAGCATTATTTTGAGACCCTTGTCATAACATCAGCTTTATGTGAATATATGCTAAATCCACTTTTTATGTCCTATTCTCTTTCTTTAAAAAAAAAAAAAATTATTCTACTCTTGAATTTTTAAGTCTTGTGATTTTTCCCCCAATGTTTAACCTCCATCCTGATGTAGTTATCCTCTTATTTTTGTCACATCTTCAGATCTTCAACTTGATGAAATTTGACAGCTACTCGCGATTCCTCAAGTCCTCCCTCTACCAGGAGTGTTTGCGCGCTGAAGTGGATGGTCAACCCCTGCCAGACCCTTACCAGATCCCCTGCAGTCCTGCGCCTTCAAAACATAGTGCTAGCTCAGACCGCTCCAACCTGTCCACTCCTAAAAAGGTACCCCTAAAGCAGGGTTCTACATATCCGGTACCTCATAGAGCACACCCATGCTCTATAGCTGAAAACATCTGTGATGGCAGAGAAAACAAGTTGTGTCAAACCTGTATAAGACCATAGGTGAGTGTAGGGACACAGAGCATAGAACTTGAGGTTCTGCCCCAAGTAGAGGAGTTCAGGTATCTCAATTGAATACAGTTATTTGTATCTATTGAGGTCATAATCTAAAAAATACTGACCATCAGTAGCTAGTTGATTAATTTCTTGTTGCATTTCTATCCCATCTTGTAATACAGCGTGGTTTGATTTACTGATTTATGCCCAGATGGAGGACAGGTAAACTAAACTCCTTTTTTTTTAACTTACAGGAGATCAGAAAGCAGAAATCAGGAAGATCACCAAATGAAGACACCAGGGAGGAGAGTGCCGACAAAAAGCGTGGCATCTTTTTCTCCTGGTCTCGCAACAGGAGCTTTGGGAAGGGTCCAAAGAAGAAGGACATTGGCGACATTAATCTTGGTAAAACTTTTTAAAGCTCCTCATTGTTTTGCCTTTTTGCATCACCAGCTTCTAAATTGCTTTATTGTTCCTTAAAAACCACTTTATGCTAATAAGACATTTACAAACTGTCTCAACGTGATACGTGTTTTTAATGGAAACCTCTGAAACACTAGCAAAAACACACTTTTAGCCCTGAATGTTTTACACACTGAAAAGAGTCCGTTTTTAAAGACAGTAAAGGACAAAACTGACTCCTGACAAATTAAACGTTTTATTTCTTTGTCCAACCTAAAAAATGTTAGTTTTAAATATTGAACCAATGTTATAAAAATGTAGCTAAACTCTCACGCCATTAAGCTTCAAGCATTACCTCGCTTATAAGCTACGAAGCAACCCGGTTATCACGCTTAGGTAGCATGAATGAACTTCTTAGAATAAACTCATCCTCTTTGCGTTAATCATGCAGATTATTGGGGCAGTAATGGACGGAGAGAGTCGCAGGGATCATTGTCGTCCAGTGCCAGTCTGGAGATTCCCACCTCTGGATTTGCTGGCAAGAATGAGGTAAGCTTTGTTTGGTTAGATCACCATGGCAACACAGAGCCTCAGGTCTGTCACAGCCATCACAATATCTCTCAAAATATTTTTCCCTCTTGTTTAGTCCATTTGCGTTTTGCTGTCAGATATTATAAAGAAAAGTTGACTCATTAAATCAACCCATTGGCTCTTTTCGTGACTCTCCTGCCCTCAGTCTGATAATCGCCACTCAGTGGGAGCGTGGGATCGCTCGCCCAAACAGTGCAGCGTGCTGCTGCCTGATGGATCCTGCTCTTCCATCACCCTTCGGCCAAGTGCCTCTATTAGAGAAGTCCTGCAAGATCTGTGTCACAACATCAACGTCAATATTGCTGCTGTAGACCTTTTCCTGGTCGGAGGAGAGAAGGTAAAGAGCACACGAGTCACAAAACAGTGCTGCTACAAACACTTTGAACTCTAAATGGTCATGTAAATGAGAGCTGTTACCATTTAAACATTGCTTTGTTTGTTTAGGAATTCCACATTAAAACTCAATTATTATATTTATTAACTGAAAGTGTCTTATTTGTTTGGTTTTTTTTTTGCTTCCCTTTTAGCCTTTAGTGTTGGACCAAGACTGTATGACCCTCAATTCTCGGGATCTAAGATTGGAGAGGCGCACATTGTTTCGGTATAAAGCTTTTCATTTTCTTTTGTCTTATTTAAATACTGTACTCATTTATTTACTCTATGCTCTCTATTTTCTCTCAGGTTAGACCTGGTACCTATTAACCGTTCTGTGGGGCTGAAAGCCAAACCTACCAAACCAGTCACTGAGGTCCTGCGTCCCGTGGTGGCCAAATATGGTCTTCATCTCAGTGATCTTGTGGCTAAAATAGTAAGTTATCCCCAGTGGATACAATGCTTTAATGTCTTTCAAGCTCCTGTGTGTCCAGAGAGCAGCCTGTGCAGTGTGTGATGATGCCACAGGGTGGAGTATGATGGTCTGGGGAGGGAGACAACCGCATCCTTTTCCAACTCTACATGGTGGTTAGTGCTCTGACTAAGCCCAGCTTGTGAAGATGGAGCAGCAGGGCTATAATTAAGAATGACGACACCGCTCAAACATGCCAACTCTTTTCTCCCTCCCCTTAACCCCTTTCAAATTTATTTTAGTCCTGTGGGTTTCCAGGCATTATAACAGCATTATGCAGTAAACCAGGGCTAAAAAGATGGCTTATAAATTAAGCTCTAAAATATTAGCCATATACTGAAGAGATGGAGATGCTGATGTGCGGGTTTCTTCTTAGAGTGGAGATACCGAGCCTTTGGATTTGGGTGGCCCCATATCGAGTCTGGATGGCCTTCGAATTGTTTTGGAACGAGCAGACCCATGCTCAGGGAAAGGTAAAACACATTAAATAATACAGAAAATCTGCTTTAAAAACTATTTTCCAAAAGTTTTCTGCTTCTTGTTCTGTGTATGGACATATTCAGGTTCTGGTGAACCTATCTCTCATGTCTCAATTATCCTCTTCTCTGTATCACTCTGCTCTAATCATATCTTGATTCATTTTAATGTCCATCCATTATCTACCGCTTATTTCCTGAACGGGGTCGTTGGGGAGGCTGGAGCTAATCCCAGCTGACTCATTTTAATGTGTTCTCTCTTTTTTTCATCAAACAGATAAATCCAAGTCTTCCTCGCTAAAAAATCACTCTCCAATCAGGAGTTTATCAGCAGCAGTGAGTACTCACTTCATTTTTATGTTAAATGTGTGACTAAAATTGTGCACATGGGTTTTTTTTTTTTGTTTATTTTTGCCTTTTTTCTACTGCTGCACCTCTCCTGCAACATTCATTATTTATAGTGGCTCATAATCATCTTTATTAACATGTACCATCTTTCTATTGGTGTTTATTTCCTCTCAACTCTTTATTTTTACACTTTTGCTCTAACTCTAGCCGGGCTGACTTAAGTTGTTCAAATTTCTCTTGCTTGTAAAACATTCATGGGCAAATACCACATGGCCCAGATACTAACAGTCACCTGACACATGGGCTAGGCTCATCTTCTTATGAGGGTCCCTGTAATTCTGGACACTCCCCAGTAAAGTGCTTAGAAGCTTAGCACCTTACCAACCCCGATCCCTCCATCCCCTAACAGGGTGCATTGTTATTGTTGCATCTGCAGGGAGATGAGAGGTCAACACCAAAGGACTTTTCTGTGAGAACAAGTGGACCAGGCTCAGCATTCCCAGGAGAAAAGAGAAAAGAGAAAAAGATTAATATAGATGAAGCTGAAGGTAAATTCCCTGTTTTCTTAACTTCTTTTACTCTTTCTTTTCACTCGTGGTGGATTTCTGGGCTTTGCTTTGCCTCGGGACTAACTGACATGTTTGGCCATTCAGGAGATTTTGTGAGGTGTGAAGGATGCCGTGTTGCACGTTAAATCCAACGGATCATTTTCTTACATTTCTTTTGAAACGTTACAGTGAAAAAACCCTTTTTGAACTTGTCTTTATAGAATTCTTTGAGCTGCTAAGCCGAGCTCAGAGCACCAGAGCCAATGATCAGCGTGGACTCTTGAACAAGGATGACTTGGTGCTTCCTGACTTTCTGCGTCTGACTCCGCCCACTTTCACCTGCTCAGTTTCCTCTGACCCGGCCTCCTCCACCCCCACCTCCCTGAAACAAAGCCGAGAGAATGGCATCTCCTCACGGGGCTGCCTTACCGCCAGCCTCCGCTCAGAGAGCTTGGACTCCTCCCTCAGCTCCAGTGCTAACGGACACTCTGCAGCCAGGCGGTGCCTGCTGCCACCTCCCCGCCACCCAACTTTCGGCACCCACTTGTCCCCTATTCAGCGGCCCTCAGACACGCGGCCAAGTCTCCGCACAGTAGAGGAGGACACCCACAATGACCTGACCCTTGTGGGCGAGGGCGACATCAACAGCCCCAACAGCACTCTGTTGCCTCCTTCTCCATCCCCCATACTGTCCTTGCAGAGCAGTCTCCCTGAGGCCAACTTCACTCCACCACCACCCTGCTCCCAGTCTCAAGATGCTGGTGAAGAGGGAAAGTCCAGTTCAGGTACTTCTACAGTGTGATAAACTGGTTTTCAGTGTGTGTGTGTGCGTGTGTGTGTGCGTCTGCATGTGTGTGCTCTCTGAGGTCAAAATTGAACCACACTCACAATAAAACTCTATACTGATGCACTTTAATGACAAAACAATATCGACTATTTCTCCTTCTGCCTGATTTGTTCTGTTAAACTCAGTAAAACATGTGTTTCAACACAATTACACTCAGATTAACTTGTATATAGTGATGTGTATATTATGTTCTGTTACTGACTAGAACCTGGAAATCCAGTGACTGGCATTCGTTTACTGCAGATGCATTTTTCAAGTCTATTTTTGTTGTTTTATGGGTGCATGCAAATGTGACTGATCTTATGATTGTTTTAGCATTCACTTTATGCACACAGACTCAAAACCCATCTTTGATAGTGTTGTAGTCACACAATGTTTAGGATTCAGAACGACAATGGTGTTGAAAGTGATGAGAACAAGGGAACAAAAGCACTGTATTCCCCTCCATCCCTCTACTTCTACTTGAGGGCAATTCAACAATGTCAGTATCAGAAAGTCTTTTTTTAAAAAAACTTCATTGCTGCTCTTTAAAAGTGCTGAGTCACTACTCATTGTCAGCTCATGCTGTAGCAATTTAAGCAATGGTGAAGATGCTTAGTCATCAGCGGACATCTGTTTCTTAGTGTCAGTGACATTGTTGAAGTGCCTGTCACTCTTTTCCTGGCTCGTTCACATCCTCTCTAGGTGCCTGTTGTAGATGATCACTGCCAATAAACTCTGTACCTGTGATTGAATAGATCTAATAAATGTTAGAATTGGAAATCACTCTCGTCTGTCTTTTTACACATTTGTGAGATCAGTTTTCTCTCCAACTGTCCCGCCACCCCCTCCGCTTGCCTTTCTCCCTTTACCTGCCTCGTCTTGTGCCGTTCTCTTTTCATTAGCTCCCACTCCTTTGTGTACTTTCCTGTGTACTTTTCATCCCTCGGAGTGGATGCTCGCTGTGTGTTGTCTGCTCAGATCGCTTAGCGCGCTTTATTTAGTGCCGCTTCTTGTCGTATTGCTTCTTTCCTCTTTCCTACGTTCTGCTAAGTGTTGGTGTAACTTCTCATCATTGATCTTTTGAGTCTCTCTTGTGTTGAACTTTGTTTCTCGTTGCTTGAGAGGTCATCTTCTCCAGAAGGTTTCCACCTTGTTCTCTTTGTGAGTCATCATTCCTACTTCTTTTGCGCTGTTTTCAGAAATTTTCAGTAGTGATGTGGTGATTTTTTCTTTTCTCTTTTTTTATGGTGCTGGTTTCCTCAGAATCTATTTGCTTGCGTTCAGAATCAACAACTTTCATTCTCACCATTATTTAAAGTTTAGGGGGAACAATTTGTCATTCCTGCAAAAAAAAAGAAGCAATCTTCAGTGTAAGGAGATGTGCGCACAAGATGACGAGGAAAGATCGAAGCCTTTCAGCTCTTGCATGGCCTCTTTTCTGGTTGCTAAGTGCATCAGGCTGATTCTTCCCACCAACGGGCACCATGGTAACCTTATCCTTAGCTGACTGTGCTACAGATAGATACTGTCACAACTGGTTTTCATCTATCTCCCTGCCTGTTTCACTTTGGATATTTCTCTCCCACATTGCTGAAATAAGAAACGCAGCTATGATTCACTAAGGCCACATAGATGCTGCAAAAAATTTGGGCATGCAACAAGTCAACACGCCCCCACTTTCCTACTTTTGGGAGACTTTAGAAAGTTCTTTGTGCTGCATTTAGTATGCAAGTGAGGCAGCTTGGGCCTAATGAGACAAACACTTTATTCTAAAATATGCTAGGGAATTAAGTCCTGCTCAGCAGCATGTCTCCTGTTATTTTTAGTCTGCCTGATCTTCATCATGGCGAACCCCTTTGGTGTATTTATTAGTGATATACTGACGCCCTCTGCTGTTTCACGGGGTTAGGTTACAGTAGTTAATGTCACCTCCACAAAGTAATGCTGTAGAAAGGAAAACTCATAAAGCTCAGGTGCTTCTCTTTGTATAACACGTGATAAACTGAATCCTGCTCTGTAATTTATGCCCCTTCCTCTCTTCTACACATCAATGGTGTCTGTAAACATTCAGGTTGTCTTAAGATCTATATCTCTGCAGGAAACATTGGTGTCATCTTTAAATGGAGAAGAGTTGCGCTCTGTGTTTCTAACTCTTCTCGTGGTTTCAGTGTCTTGCAGTGTAAGTTCACCTTGATTAAACTGGTGTAATAAAAACCAGAAGGGTTCTGGTCCGAATCCAAAAAGCTCCGGCGTTATAATCACCTCTGCTCTGTTAATCTGTGGGGAAAAGGACGTCCACTAGGGGGCCCCATCTCACAGTGTGACTCCATTCACCATACTTTGTTTATTTGTTATTTTAGATTATCTTATTTGTAGATTTGAAAAAACAATAATAATTTTAAAGTATTTTTTAGGATACTGGACAGTAAAAATGGAGATTGTAATTAGGCAAGTCTATGGTGGATTTTGTTTCTTTATGTATCGTCCTCAGATGTCATATCTGGTTAGAAGGAAACAACTTTTTCAGGTTGCTTAGAATTTCATTTTAAGTCTAAGCAATCATCCACTGTTTCAGGAGTGTGCACCTGAGGACCCATATGGTTGCTTTTCCCCTCAGGCTCTTTTCACAGTCTTCCTCATGCTCCAGCGTCAGCTCTGACAGCTTAAAGCCACTCATCCTGAGCCAGCCTTATTATCTATCTGGCGGTCAGAGCATGATTCTGTGTCAGCGAGGAATTGTGCCAGAGTCCATTCCAGCCTGACCAGCCTGTGTTATGCTGCTATGGCTGCTGACAAATCTTGTCACAGGAGGCATTGCAGCGGTAAACTGCTCATCATTTCTACATGTCATGGCACAGTCAGAGTTCAAGCACTGTTAACATGTCTGAGAATGATCTATGGGCATACAGTGGGGAAAAAAGCACCTATTTTAATGAGGTTTTGGCTTGCAGATGAGCTCAGATGTTTAGGCTTTTTACTGTGTTAGGGCCAAGACTCATTCTGTCTCAGTCTAATTTATTTATGTATTTTTGTACAAAAACCTGGTGGATCAGTGGTTATATTAAAACTGTTGCCAAAGCAGTGGTTCCCAAACTCCAGGCTTAAATGACTTATGACTTCTTCAAAATAACTTACTAGTTGAGAAAGGAATTGATAATGATGTGTAAAACTCTGGGGAGAAGTGAACTCATCTGCATTTGTTTAGCCTAAACCATTCAGAGTATAGAGAAAATGCATAAAAACTCAGTTTCAGATTTGATGACGAGGTATTTTTCTAAACTTAACTTGTGATTTCTACATATCAGCATCAATACATCATGTACAATGGGAAACTCAAAGACAAATATTTATGCTGAGATAACACAAGAAAGGGAGGTTTGGTCCCAAAATGCATCACAGTGTAATATCCTAAACTTCTTCCACAAGCTAAACCAATTACTTTGCAACACGATCATTCACCTGCTTTATAAGTCGATGATTTGTTGAGTGGATGGAAGGTCAGCTGTTATGCTGTGTTTACATCCGTACTGGGCGGCCGTGAATCACAGTAAGCAGAGTCTGGTGCATCAAATGCTAAAGTGCTGTTTGAATAAGTGTGTTTAGAGTCTTTGGGGCCACGCCGTGAACAGTTTATCAGTCATCATAACTATGATGCCAGCATCACAGAAACTTTGGGCTTGTAGCTTCCTGAGTGCTCTTGCCTGAGAACAGAGGATGTTATTATTATGCGTCATTTTGATGAGGTCATACTGTAGAGACAGCAATGCTCTTATATGCAAACTCTGAAACGAGTTCTACGAGTCACTACTTATTTAATCCTACTTTTCATTCAGGTCTTTCCCATGAATTTGCAAGTATGAGCAGAAGTAGCTATCAAGATTTTTTTTGAGTACAATGATTGATACATAACTATGTGACATTACACAATGCATCCAGCGAGCATGCTCCACCTGAACGGCTTATTTAGGATCTGTCTGAAACCTAGCATAGATTCTGATTTAACGGTTCAGGAAGAGAGGACAAGGTGTGGGAGTTATTTGGATTGTTCTCATTTTAAAGTATTAAACCTGCTAAATGTTTTGGTTTTATTTAGAAGAGCCAAACAGACACAAATGTGGGGAAAAAAGCTCTTAATAAACCAGCTGTTTTTCTTAGGTGGTATCAACTCATTTCCAAATTAAGTGTTTAAGCGATATAAATGTAAATATAAGACCGATCGCTTATGACTGTGTATAATATCCATGAAAATGCTGCATTTTTTATGTGATGTCTCTACTCGGGTCCGTTTTGAAGGTTTTGACCATCAATTTATCTTGTTTGAATGGCTGTTTGTGTTATTTAGCATTTAGTTTGAGATGTTTTTGTTCATACTTTCTTATTTTATGAATCATTCATTTTTATTAATCATATCGTTTGTCTTTCGTGTAGAGGATGAGTGAAAACCATTAGTGCTGTTTAAAATCTTGTAGTTGTTTTAAGTGATTTTTGTGTGATACCATCATGTAGCTAATGTTCTCTGTAACAGTGACGTTTATTCAGAGTAAAGCTGGTGGAGTTTGAATTATTATTTTGCAGCTGGTTTGAGTCCATTTAAATGCCTATAATTTTCTAAAATCTGCCTAAATAGTTTAAATTTTATGCATTTATTTAATTTTTATAAGCACTTTTACAGTATTTTAACTTATTGTAGCCTTTCTGAGTGTATCTGTAACTGTTTACTCTCATTATAAGGGTCATTACAGCTGCTTTGTATAATTTTAGATGTCTTTTTAGCCGGATTTGTGAAATCATCATACCTGTTTGGAGTAATTATGAGTATTTATATCCGTCCCTTCAGTTAAAAAAATCAGCTCTGACTTATATTCTAAACTGTTCATGTCTTCATCTTCAATAATGTATCAACTTATCTTAAATTGTTCTTGTTTTTGTCCTCCTGTGGACCAGCAGAAGCATCCCCCGGCAGCAAACCGCCAGCTGACAGAGCAGATGCCGGGCAGACGGTTCAAGATGTGATGGATGTGGATGGAGTTCATCTAGAAGAAGGAAGACAGGAAACGTCTCACGGAGAGGACTCTGAGCTGAGTTTGAGTTTCCAGGGCTACGTCGCTGAGCTGCGACAGTGTCAGACCAAAATGAGGAACGCCCAGATGCCCCAGAATGCCCGCAACCCTCCAGAGGCCAAGGACTGCCAGACAGACCTGTACAAGGCCACAATTGTATAGAGGGAACCTCCACTATTGCACTTTTTAGCCTCAGGGCGCCGATGTCTGTTAGAAAATTAGTCAAACAAGGAGCTGCATGATGAAGCTACTAATTTCCTGTTTAAAAATAATCAATATATTGATGTTAGATATTGTATATTTGTTATAAATATTACAATGACCTTCTTGGTAAGTTTTCTGTGGTGGTATTTTTGGGACAGTGATGTGTTTTTGTTGGTATTATTTAATGAATAAGTGAAATACCGTTTTAGCCATGTTAGATGAGTGAAACGTACTTCTGGGAACCACTTTCTGAAAAATGCAGACATTATAAAATAACTTTATTTGCCAGTAACTGCTTCATTATACACCCACATTAATTGAAGATGTAGCAAAGCTTCTTCATGCATACTTACCAACCAAAGAAATTGACATTAGCAAAGCTTTGAAGCTTTTAACAAGGAATATTTTTTTATATATAAAATTATCATACCCCAGTGTTCATTTGCAGGATTTTCCAGTGTTGTTATGTTGGTGAGGGTACCATTAGACGCAGATGAAAGCTGTTAAATAAACCTTTTAAATGGCCTGATAAGTGGTGTGCAGTGAACAACTGTAACTTTTATTATAGTAGTTTTCTATCAATTGCTTTTACTGGCATTCTTCTGTTCCAGCAAGCTGTCAGATGTAGTTGAAACCCTTAATTTGTTGCGTTATTAGAAAGTAGCACCGTAGCACGCGCTAGACGTAACTCATTTTACAGATCAGTGGACAGAAATAGTCTTGCTTTGATATTCAGATTTCATCCACATAGTCTTCCGTTTTAGAGATGATTCATGGCGGTACTTTTATTGTCTGTGCTTCCTGCATATGTTTTTAAAGTTGTTTGGACTATTTGTTGAATAAAAAGTTTGGACTGCTACAAACTAAACTGATAAATTATTTCTGGTTTCAGAGGCAGGCTAATATTTTAAGAGCTTCTGGGATATAGGTTTTTTTTTTTATCCAAAGTGTTATGATTGCAGACACAAGTGAAGGTCCATCCTCCTCTTTGGCTCTCTCTGTTTTAGCACCTGCTGAGCGATTACTGCAGCTGGTGAAAATGAGAGGTTACATTATGGGACTTTGTCTTGATGCAGCATGTCGCTGCTGGAGAACTTTACAGGATTAGTTTTGTTTCCTTGAAAAACCTCAATTTCAGAGATATTCGCAATAATGTGGATACACAACGGCCCATTCCAGATGCTAAATTTCTCCTTAACCTGGACTTTAATCTGAATTCTTCCATCAAGTTTAGCTGTATTTGCTCTGTTTCAATCCCTGCTTAATGCTAACTGTGGAGCTGTAGCATGTTTTTGTTAGGTATCTTCATGAGAAAGCTAGAAACACGATTATAATCTGTGTTATAATCACAGCTCATTTCTTTCCTGTCTTTCATTACTGGACAGACTGAATAATCCAGGTGTGTCTGGCCATTGCTGTCATGATAATGAGGCCAGACACACCTGGATTAAATAGTTCGTCCAGTAATGAAAGACGGGAAACAAGCAAGCTGTCCTAAATTCAGGAAGCAGCTGAGCTGTGCATGAAAAGCATTGACTGCAAAATTGATTAAGCGTTAATGTCAGTTAATGTCAAACAAGAGCATTTCCTATATTTGTAGTCATGTACCATTAATATTTTAGCTTTATATCCCTTTGTTATTGATCCAACACACCACCTAATGTTACTTTATTTAGCCTCATTAGTTGAAAATGTATAAATGATTCATCTTAACATTTTATGGGGGCTGAAATGATTCATATATATA
>JBAMIG010000005.1:8329259-8346229 GCA_037177335.1 Kiunga ballochi
AATGTGCGCGCTAACATAAAGGAACTAAGTATTACAACTAAATATAATGCAAAAGTAAACTAAATGTGTTGGTGCAGTGTGTTACCGCCATTATGTGTGGCTATAGGTTTTGCCATCACACAGTTCCTGCCCTTGTAATAATTTAACTTCCTTTCCCTTGTGATTTATTAATCAAAAATATCATATTCCCCCAGGTGATGTTAAAACTAAAGAATACTGATAAAAGTAATTTTTGCTTTGCTAAAAGCTAAGTTTAGCTTCGCTCTCTTAGTTTGGATTACTGATTCTAAAATTTGTGTTTCTAAAAAAATTTTGACAAAGATGAGGGATGTGGTCTTCTGCTAAGTTTCCTGGTTTGTTGACATGGCTTTCTTCTTTTTCTGTTAAAGCAAAAGCTAAATGAGATGTGGGGGGAAAAGCGTTATTCACCCTGAATCAACATGTCTTGTGAGGTGGAGCCACATTCTTGTATTGTGAATGAGATCTTGGACAGGTGATTGTTTGTCCAGATGCCAGAGTTATGCAGGGAATTTACATGCTTTCCTCATCTGCCGTGCCTTCTTAAGCACACAATTTTCCGCATAAGGATGAAAAGACATTATTTACCTTGTGAACGGACTTTTTTCTTTGCTTGCTTTGTGCAGCGGGGGGCTGGAAACTGGGAAGCAGGGAATGTTGCATTCTGTACATGGAAGCAGTCTGTAATAACTACAATCAAATTAATGATAATGATATTTATTTCTCTTTTATAAATAGTTTCTGCATCTTCTACAAGAAAGAGCTCTATCAACGCCCTGCCCAGCATTACAAAGCCAACACCCCGGAAGGCAGTCAGAAATCCTGTGTGTGGGACAAAACACAAGAAAGCGTACTTCCCCATGGCTCGGATACTGGGTGGAACTGCAGCTCTGCCAGGTACTCATCCATGGATGGCCGCCCTTTACATTGGACAGTCAGACTTCTGCGGCGGCAGTCTGATCTCTTCTTGCTGGGTCATCTCAGCGGCGCACTGCTTCCTCAGCAAGTACGCAATGCAGTTCAACTGCAGTTAGTATTAATCATATTATGGAGTATTTCATGTTTTGAGTTGCTGAGGCTTTTTGAGTCAAAATATTGTTATTTCTCAGTGTATATAAATATTTTCAGCAATTCTCAGAGCCTTGGAAAAGTACCAAGAAATGTTATGGACAGGGTGTTCTTATGAAGTATGTCCCTTTGAACCCTTTCAGTGTTTGAATGACTGTAATCCTTCCTACTTTATGATACCATGGGGATTTTTATTCTGTGTCAGATATTGTGGATTTAAAAATGTAATCTGTAATGAAAAAAGGGAGCTATTAGTACTTTTTCAGCTCAGAGTGCAGCACACCTGCATGCACCCAGGGGTTGTATTTCCATCAGTCCTGATTGGGGTCTTAGCTGATAACTGGTCATTGCACATGAGATGAAATCTGATTCTAGGGTGAAATGATAGCGTTCAAACTGCTCTGAGGTTTAAGCATGTTATGGCAGCATAACAAGAGAGGAGTGAGGTACATCAGAGGAGCTGTCAAAAGGTCTAGCTTAGTTAAGGGATTAAGTCTAGGTTGACCCAGGCTAAAGGAGAGAGCATTTAATCTCACAAGGGACTTGGTTCCAGAGCTGAAAGCTATTTATTCTGTATGATCAGCATCTTGGCAGCATTAAACAGCAGTCAGAGTGACACAAACAGAAACAGTTGTTCTTTTGGCTCACCTTGCCTTGAGAAGTATGCATGTTTGCCCTCAAACCTGGAAAATGTCAGTAGTTCAAGCAAACCCAGTATTGTAGATTTTGATGCCATGTTCATTCACACCAGGTAAATGAGGCGGACCTGTGTTAACAGGCTGGGTTCTGACTTCAAATGTAGACGCTCTGTGACAAATTATATTCTCATCGCATTTTTCTGCGTTTTCATCACCTGTCAGGATTTTTTAAAATAAGTTTTGGAATAAACCGACACATACAGTCCCACTAAATGTTATCTCAGTGTGTAGTGTTAGAGAAAATCCTGCAAGAACTGCAAAACCATCTCAGAAGTTCACTACATAGTCTAAATTTAGTCTCATTCCTTTCATTTTGGTTTTTTATTAGGTTGCATAAGCATAAAAGCAGTTTAGAAGAGCATCACCAGGTGGTTAAAAATGCAATATGAAGGAGTCATGGTCTTCCTGTTTCTCTACAAATCTCCTGTTTATCTCCATTGCAGTTATTCAGTAGCTGGTTCTGTTGTTCTGCAAAAAGAAAAGTTTCATAGAGACATCATGAAATGTACCATTCAGGTATCATCTTCATGAAATTCTATAATAATAACAGAGGTGACCTGGCTCTGAAGTTTTTTATTACTATAAAAAAGTATTGTTTTATTGTGAATGTAATGAGTCAGTTCTTCTACCTACCACTAATTATTCACTCTTTTTTTTAAATAAAATGTCTTATAGCCCTCTGAATCATCACATTCGCGTGGTGTTTGGCCAGCAGAGGTACAATGACACTGGACCCAACATCCGAACATTTGGAGTGGATGGCTACTACTTTCCAGATCACTTCTCTGTGTTTAATCCAACACTACATGATATTGGTAAGGATTTCACCACAAAGATGCACATACCTCATAAACCGGAAGACCGCCCATCCCAGTTCAGAAGCGAACAGACTTACTTATGACCCAACTGTGTGTGCACAGCTGTGCGTCACTGAGCAGCTGTGCCTCCCCCGCATCAACACACACATACACACACACACATTTTGGTGTGGCCGTTTCATGAGGAGTTTTTTGGTCTAACATTTGCTTCATGGTTTATTTACCCATCATGTTGCTTATCTGTTTCGCAGTTCTGATCAAACTAAAGAAGCAGGACGGGCGATGTGTGAAAAAAACACCGTTTATAAGGCCCATCTGCCTCCCAGAAAAAAACATGGCGTTCCCTGATGGCTACTGCTGTGCCATTAGTGGCTGGGGACATAAGTATGAAAGTGAGTGATGCTGCTTTAAATCAGTGTAGTCATAAACAGCTATGTACATATTTATGCGTTGCTTCAATAACAAATGTCTCTGTTTACATGCTAAATCTGCAGGACGTGTCATTCTCATATGTAGTGTAACTAAGTAAAAAGTTTCATATTTATCATCTTTACCATCTTTAACATAACCTTACAGTAAAGGTTATGTTTTTGTTGGTGTTGGTTTGTTTGTTTGTCTGGCTGTGTGTGACATAAATCAAAAAGTTATGGGCAGGTTTTGATGACATTTTTAGGAAATGTCCCATCCTGGACAAGAATTAGCTGATCCGGATCACCATGTAGTATGGCTGTTTATGTGTATATAGCTCCATGTAAAATGCTACAGGATGTTTGAATGGTTGAGGTTGGAGCAGATAAATCAAAGGTATGATTAGTATTTTGGGGTGTAAGTCACAGTAAACTGGGGGAACTGTGTGGCTTGGTGGAGGTCTGCTTTTCGAGTTTCATACTTGGTTACCTCATGCTAACACATAAAGTAAACATCAATACCAGCATTATATGTTTACTAGCCAAATGCTTATTAGCATAGTTTAGCATAAAGACCTGATACAGACAACTTTAGTCATTAGTTACAGCAGCAGCTTTAAATTACACCATAAATCTGCTTTAAACATTGAGCCAGTTATGAGAAATCAGCAGAGGTGTGGACTCGAGATGACTTAGACTCAAGTTAGACTTTAGTCATAAATTTAATGACTTCAGACTCGACTTGACAAAGTTATGAACAACTTGCAACTCGACTTTGACTTTCACTGAAATGACTTGTGACTTAACTTTGACTTTGGGATGGTGACTTGGAAGTAAAGTCAGTCAAAGTTAGCTAGCTAATTTTAGCTTAGAAACAGAACATTAGCATGATGCACACAGCAGTTCATTGCTCCCATTCTTGTACTACAAAGTAAACGTGTTTTATTGTGTAGCAGACTCCACTTTAGTCAGAAAACAAAGACATTCTATATAAGCTTTAACAGAGAAGTGAGCTGACTGTAAATGCTACAGCAGATATTTAAAATATTCTCATGTTAATGTCCTTCACTTTTCTGAAAGCTTTCACTGAACTGGATAAATAGAAATAACATATTCTGTTAATATTTTACAGGACTCTGTATTGTAAACACTAATGTTGAATTTCAAAAGGTATTTAAATAAAGAAGCGGAAATGTTGGAAAAATATTATTTTGTGTAAACTTAATATTTCAATATTTATAACAAAAACACGATTTGATAAAGATCTCATGGTGACTTTGCTGTGACTTAAAACTCAGTGTTGAGGACTTGTACTTGACTTAGGGCTTTTTGTCTTGACATGGGACGTGACTCGGGACTTGCTAGTCTTGACTTAGGAACTACCTGTGACTTGCAACACATTGATTTTGTCTCACCTTTGGAAATCAGTATATCTGCTACCCTCCTTTTGAAAGATTTTTGTTTTTATCTTATCTTACAGAAGCACAGGGCTACTCTGCTTTGCAGGAAGGGTACGTCAGACTGATTTCTCATGACATCTGTAAGAAACCAGAAGTTTACGGCAACCACGTCACCAGTGACATGGTTTGTGCAGGACTCAGGGGCTGCGTGGATGCATGCCAGGTAGGAAAGTATATCCAGAAACAAATTAGATTTTACGGTTTATATTTGTAAATGTGTGTGTTTTTCTTTATGGGTCTGCATTTTTTGTCTAGAATAAAATAAAATAGAATCAGATGTGACAAAACATCAATCGCCTGAATTTTTCATATAAGGTTAAATACCAACTGAGTTTTTCAGTAAAATAAAATAATCATTACTGTTCTAATGTTGCTTGCATGTAAGAACAACAGCAGATGAAATCCACTAAATGCAGCATATACACCTGCAGCCAGCCATCATTTCATAGTTAAATAAAGCTTTTCTTAATAACTAATGTTACAAGGTATCCCTGACTTTAGAGTCAGGAAATGATTTCAAAGAGAAACAGGGACTTAAGTTTGTAGCACAGCTCTGAATGCTCAATTAGAGATTAAGGATAATTCCTGGATGCTAAAATGAAAAACACTTGAGATGAAAACATTTTTCCAAACCTCACCACAACCCAATGAGATCAAAGATAATCACAGCATCCACTGCCAAAACTTTGGTAATGATTAACCGTGCAGTGGAAAATAACTGCTTTTGTGACCTAATGTTGTACTTGGATGAGAGCTTTGATCAAAGTAATGAATCAAGTCAACTAAGAACTATCAAATTCAATACATTATATGCTTTAAAGCCTCAAAATACCTGTGATTTCTCGTATTTTTCATTAAGTTTACTGGAAGAGGGTTAGCTTTTGCTAAATATGTTATATTTCACATTTTAGTATTAATTTCTATCAAACATGTTTAAAACTGTATCGGACTGAATTGAACCAAGTGTTTAAATATATATTATATTAAAGGATATTTAAAAGACAAGAACATAATTTTCAGAAATATTTTAGCACAGAAATTTGAATCATTTCCTGTTACGAACTGCTTACAAGCTACCAGACTTTTATTTGTTGGCTTTCTTTCTTCAGCTGCTAGGAGATTGTGCTTTTTGCTCTTTTACATTTATTTCCTTGGAGTATTTAGAAATTATAATATATTTTCATGCATTCTGGGCAAAACAAAACCCTGGAGTCTGTTTAGTTGTTGGCGACCTGTCTCGCCTCTGGAGGGGTCGATACCAGAAACCCGACTCAAAGTAATAAAGCGGCGTGTGCGATGGCAGGAGGAGAAGTGCTGGAGGCGGTTAGTGAGGGTCTGACTGAGTAAGACTCAAAGGCATCTGCAGCCTGACAACCCACTCAGCCTGCTGTGTAAAACACTCTGACTCCTTCCTCGTAAACTCAATGTCACAGATGACTGTTTATCTCAATGGCAGGGAGCATTTTTTAGTTATGTATTAGGTTTCAAGTGTGTGACTCAGCTGTTTGTGTACCTCCCCTTTAATTTGTGCTTGTATGTTTATGTGTGTGGACTGTGTGCATACAGGGTGACTCTGGGGGCCCACTGGCCTGTGCGAAGGATGGCGTCAGCTTCTTGTATGGGATCATCAGCTGGGGAGATGGCTGCGGCCACTCAAATAAACCCGGAGTTTACACCAAAGTGGTGAATTATATTGACTGGATCAATTCAAAGATTAAAAAAACCCCAAGAAATCAGAAGAAACCCAAGGCTTTGTGAATGCACATCACCTGAGATATTGTAAAATATGTTAATATATATTCAACTTTTCTATCATTTAAGGTTTTCATTAAGACATGGAAGCATTTGTTGTCTTTTTTTAATAACTGTGAAATGTTTTTTTGACTGAATAAACCTTTAATGACTTGAAACATTGTCTCTTTCAACAATTTGTCTTCAACAAAAAAAACTGTTTCTCACAGTTTTCATTCAGAAACACTAAATTAAACATTGTGTAACTGAAGTATCTAAATGAACCTTATAAAATATATCTAGCGTTATTTATAAAATACATTAGTACTTATAGAGATGTAGTTCTTTAAATGTAGATGAACTAAACAGATGTATCGTCTCACATCTCATTATTACAGCACTAAAAACACTTTACCAGCAGAACTCCATGCATCTGCATCACCCAGTGTCGCACAGCATTCAGTCAATAAAACTGTTATGCATTTACATTTATTTCTGATCGTATTAAAATAATTTCTCTTTGACTACATTGACTAACGGTGGCTAAAATACAGCTTTTTTGCACAGTAACCTGCATTGAAAGGTTTTTGGGATTTCATAGACACCAGCTTTTATAATAATAATATAATAATAATAAATTTTATAATAACTGCTCTTTATCAGCTGCTCTTACAAACCTTTAATTTATCAGAATACAAACATCTCGCTTTAAGGTGCTTCTTTAGCTAATAATGCGGAAACTTAGGCCTATTAAATGAAAATGAATCAAGTAAATATGTGCGTATTAGGAATTTGTAGGGGGAAAAAAAGTCTTGGTATACATGTTCTACATTTTATTGTAATGAAATTGTACATAAAAGTATCCTGTTGTATATATTCTATTTTTTTTTTTTATCATAAGCGAATACTATTTAGTGTGCAACTTTCCGCCATGTTTTGGTCTGTGACTGTAGTTGATGAGCAACAGGTGACCAGCCCAGGTGGCAGGCAGCAGCGCTCTCTGTGGGACGGACACGCACCGGTCATGGCATTTTCCATGTGCGTCCCGTGGCTGGGGGGCGAGTTTGTGTGAGCAGCTATTTTGAAAGTGACCCCTCATTCAGACAGCGACTCTGCAGCTGTCAGGAACCATGACTGAAGATGACGGATTCTGTTGTCGTGGAGGGATATGCCAGACTCAGAGATGGGAAAAAGGTGCTTACTTAATCTTTATTTTCAGACACAAACGTTTGAGCTCCTTCCACGCTTATTAAAAAAATATGTGCTTACACAAGTTTTTTTTTCGTCACAGTGGAAAACTAGGTGGCTCGTACTTCGCAAGCCGTCGCCAGTAGCAGGTAAGAAAGAAACCATCGACCTTTGCTGCGGAGTTTAGTTTGTTTTCTCTCAAAATGAGAGGAAAAAGTAGTGCGCGAGCTCGCTGAGCCACAGTGTTTGGGATGAAAGGGAGATCCTTGATGACGTAGCGTCACCGCGCGTGTTTTTCAGTCGCGTGAAACTGAATCGGGAAAAGGCCTGGTTTTGTGGTGTGAACAGCTACAAAGAGAAAATAGCGGGCTATTTCAGAAGAACATGTGTAGGAAAGGGGATTAAAATGGACATAGTTGGTTTTGAACTGTGGGAAGGAAAAAGCCCTAAAAAAAGTTTTGTTTGAACATAATCTAATCTTGAAACTAATCTTGCTTAAATCACAGTTATTTAGTACTAAACTGGGCTGTTTTCTTCTTGTTAAGCTCCTTTTTACATTAGTTTTTCACCGCTTTTATTTTGACAAGATCCTCACCTTTGAAATTCTCATGTGAGGTACTGTGAAGGTGTTTGGACATCATTTTATTTGTTTAACTGACTTGTTTTTGATCTCATGTCAGAGTTAAAGGACTGAAGAATGATAATTTGATTGTTGGTCTTTATGTTATTTAATTTCACTGATGAAGTTGTAACTTTTCTAAAGCTTTTACTTTTGACCTTCACTTTCTTCATTACCTTTTCGCAAAGCAGAAAGGTGATTGAGAATAATATTTCAGCATAGCTCACCACAGCACAGTGTTTTCAAAGTGTCTCTCGGTATGCGGTGCTGCATGGCTTAACATACCCCACAGGTTGAGCTGAAGTTGGATGCAGCTTCTCAGATCTTTTATGTCGGTGTTGTCACAGCTGTCCACAGTTAGGCCTTAGTAATGTGTGTTAAGGTGTGTGTGTGTGTGTAGGAGGGAGATGCACGCACATGCACAGTAGTTATGTCAGCTGACACTGATTGTTTGAAAAGCGTCATCTACCCTAGAGGACACGGTGCAGCAGCTACTGTGGACCACCATTATAGATGTCAGCTGTTACCAGTGATTTCTTGAAAACATCTAAATAAAAGCAAGTTTTGAAGACTGACTGCAATTTGGATGAGATTTTACCCACAGATACATGTGGTGCATGACACTAATCGCTTTTATTTTCCAGATTGCCTCGTTCTGCTGGTTTTTAGAGACAAATCTGAGAAGGTTCAGGGCAGCAAGGAGAGGGCGAGTGTCACCTTGGAGGAGATCTGCGGCCTGGAGGCCGGACAGTGGTATGAAGGTGTGGCCTTTACTCTCGCCGTCCTCTGCTTGAATCAGGCTGCTCTACTGGGCTTTGACAGCAGGGAGGTTCTGCAGGCGTGGGACGTCAGACTACGATACAGCCTCGGAGAGGGTGAGGACATGTTTCACTTGTGAATTTTTCTTTAAAAGATACAGAGAATCCCACGTTTTGACCTAATTTTACAGCTGTTTTATTTGGCAATGATCCGATTGGTTCCTGCTTTGTGCGTGCAGGCTCAGGGTTTTCAGACTCGTGACGGAGTTTCAGGAAGTCAGTCGGCCTCATAAGCTTCATACAAGTCTTAATAAATTCTTTGAATTGTTGTTAAGTCAATTCTCGAGAAGAGTCTACCTCCAATTCGTGATTTTGTATCTTTGAGTAATCACACAATGAAACTGAAATGTTCGTCAAACAAACCTATATTAGAAAATAGGCAAATTGTTCCTGAACTTGGACAGCCAGTCTGCTCCACGAGTGCATTAGAACACATAGCTTTGTAACAATGACAGATGAGGACTACTCATTTTCATCCCACGAAGACGGCAGTCCTGCCTTGTCCAACACACCTGACTAAAATAAATGGATCCAACAGCCTATGAAGTTATACCCAGTGACTCATTAGTTTCAGTTTGATGTGTTGGAGCAGGGACATATTGAAAAACTGCGGACTTGCGGCCCTCATTGGACCGAATTGAGCAGCCTTGTGCTACACCAGGACTGCTCCAGTCTGGTGTTTGAGATCTACCATCCTGCAACGTTTAGATGCTTCCTTCTCCAACACACCTGAACCAAATGGCTGAATCATCATTTTCAGCTCTGGAGCGGCCTGGTAAACAAGGTGTGTTGGGGAAGGGTTGCATCTAAAAGCTGCTGTTTAGGAGACCCCAAGGACCAGATTTGGTCAGCTAGTTATGTTACCAGAATAGTGGAAGAAGCTTTTATTTAAGCATGAGGTAATGCTAAATAGAGATGTGCAGCATGGAAGAAAACCGCTGAGTCAGTGTAGATCCTCTTGTCCACTAATCAAATATTCAACCTAAAACTGTAAGATGAGTTAAAATACTGGTGGATAGAATAAAATCCTAATTTAGATTAAGTCCTACTGGGAAAAACATACCTGCAGGGGATTAAAAGTTAAGTTTAAATAAACCTTTTATTGTTGTTATGATTGGACAACAACTTTTTATTTCACACTGGTTCATGAATCAAATATTTAGTGCTTATTTCTACATCTGGTTTAAAACTCAGAATTAACAACATTTAGTTATTTAATTATACTGAAACAGAATAATCTCCTTCATCATGGGAGGAGGAAGAGGAGGGTTAGGAGACGTCGCCTGCTGGGATGTAGCAAGATTGATTGCTGTTTGATAAATCACTGATACAGAAATTATGCTCCCATGTATGTTCAAGTTTTGAAATAGTTTCTCCAAGTCGGGCTACAAACTCAGTTTCAACAAGATCCCCTTTCTGTAATAAGCCTCTGCTCAGATTAGTGCTGCTAATTAGCCTCCAAAATGAATCATTATAGGTAAAAAGTTTATTTTTCCCAAACAAAAATGATGTGACAGCATGATTTATACAATGATAAATAGAAAACAACAATTGCTGCATTAGTTTAGTTCATATGCTTTATAGCACTAACTCTGTTTGTTGTGAAAATATTCATGAAAAACAACAAACTTTGTTTACATTCATAAAACATGGCGCGTGTTATGATGAGCATTATTTCTAATGTTTAATTAATCAGAATAAACAATTAAATTAGATCAATTACCTAACCGACCTTTTCCAGTCTGAGATAGCAGAGGTCAGATGTACATTTTTGCTTGTATGTTGGATAGAGCTGAGACTAGCTGATGTGTACTCTGTGGATGTATTATATAAGCGATGAACAAATAGGAGCTATTAATAACGTTGGACTGTTCAGCACTCTGCTGCTGAGCGGTAAAGACGTGACTAATGTCAGCGTAAGGGCGCCTGATAGTTTGAAGGACTCCAGAGACAAAATTCTGCAGCTCTTCTTTCTAATTTCAGCCTAAAATGTCCGTGTTACTCATCTGTTCACTGTTGCATGTGTGTCAAGAGAGAGCGAGATAAGTGTGTGTGTGTGTGTGGCCTGCAGGTTAATGCCAATGAGTGGAGCACATCCAAGTCTGCAGAAATGTCACCTGCCAGCCCTCTGGGCTTAGTGCCACACCATGCATTGTGCTTTTGTTTTCTTGCGTGACACCGTATGAATCTCTCTTAACCTGAGCGATGATGTGATGCAGCTTGCCAACATTTCCTCATCATCGCCTCCATTAATCTCACCTGTTTGTTCAGAGCAGCAAAGGTTTTTGGCTTAGGGATAAACTCCACACCTGCTTTTTGTGAAGATGCACATCTTCCCGAAGACAAACTTGAACTTAGTGCTCATACATAATAGAAGTATTACATCCACATTTTGCAGCCTCACACATGTTTGGGACATGCTCTGATTAATAGGATTTGGATTTAGATGTGAGGCTGCTTGGAAATCTGCTAGCTGATTTATTTTGAGCAGCTGTTTCTCCTTTTTTATTTGTGAATGAAGTCAGATCCATCCGGAAGCAATGCCTGTGCATGGATGCCATGTTTTCTGTTCCCTCTAAAGCATTGCTCCTACCTCTATCAGCATTTAATGTTTTTTCTTGAACATCCCAACATTACAGAGGTTGATATCTTGCTTGAACGATGCTTTCTTTAAAGCTCTGGAACATCTGTTTTTTAGGATGATGTGTGAAGTTTTACTTTAGTTTTTATGGTGTTGCTCAATTTAAAATGCATCTGCTTGCTTAGTTCACAGATTCAGTGTTGGAGTGTTGCCAGGGACCAAACTGGAGTGCGGACCTGCGACTCTTCATCTGTGCAACAACCTGCTGGCCCTTGCTCGGGACGTCCCTCCTGTTATTATTGGTCACTGGAAGCTGCCAGACCTGCGCAGATATGGACCCGTTCCACATGGGTTTGTGTTTGAAGGAGGGACGAGATGTGGTTACTGTAAGTTTATGACTCAATATGTATTGTTATGGCTATGCTACATAAGGCTTAATGAGGGTAAAGTGGCATGTTATCCATAGGACAGCTGGTTATTAGACTACATTGTTGCTACAGGAAAATGTTTTTGGGTGTAGCTGTTCAGATCAGTCGTTGCTCGCTCAGTGTGAACAATAATGTACAGTGAAGTAGTGGAAATGCTGAGATATAGGCACCAGCTAGTTTTCCTGCAAGACAGAGCTGACTTTACAGAGGCTAATGGATCATTACAGCAGCCACAATTTCTATGTTTTAAACGTAAAATTTATCCAATTAGCAGCAGCTCTTATCTAAAGCAACTTGTAAGTGAGCAAAACATCACTCGTGGCTTAGTGGAGGAAATGTCCTGTATAGACTGGACTACAAATTAAACACTTAAAATGGGTCCTAATGGTTTCAAAACAACAAACATAAAGCACTCGGACAAACAGAATAATAACCAGCAAAAATGTGTTCTCACTGCAGTGATGTTAATGACTGACCCAACACATCCTATAAAATAACATCTTTTTAAAGATGTTGCAAAGAATTGGAATGAAAGAAAAAGGGATTATTATTGTTTGCACTACCAAAACTTTGCTTACAGTTCTTATCTTACATTTCCAGTTTTATTGAATCACCACTTACTTTTGTAAACGTATTACTAATATACTGTTTACTGGCTGAGCTCTTTATATTTGATCTGCGCATGTTCGACCACACAAGCATTTTTCCTGCCTTTTATTACGAGAATGTGGTACATTTATTTTAAAACTGACTGGGTTGACGAATTACACTTATTAGAGTGTGATTTAAACTTGTATCAGGCAGACGTTTTTGGGTCTATATTGATATCCAATTACAAAAAGTTTTACAGCCAACTGGCAAAGAAAAATCTTTAATTTTTTGTTCTGCCTTAGTTTTAACAAATGCAATATGTATAAATAAAGACTTTTAACAGATCTGCATAATAAATGTTTTGGTCCAGCAAACCAGAGAATATTGGAAATGTATCATGTTGGCTCTATTCCTTTAGGCCCTGTTCTTTAAAACTCATCATGCATTAAAGTAATAACTCAAAGATGGAAATTTTATCAATATGTTATTGCCTGTGTTATAATCTCAAATTAAAAAAGTTAAGACAGAATGGGAAAAGCTAATTTAGAAAAAGGAGAAAACTCCAACATATCATGCTTGACTTATCAGTTTGTTTACATGTATTAGTTTATATGCATGTTCGCATCGCAGGGCTGCAAAATAATCCCAAAAAAGTTGGGAATGAGTTTAAAAACCAGGTTTTACTAAAGGGAAAATAATAAAAAAAAAAACAACAACATGAGATTATAAGCTTAATTTATTAATTAAGAGCAAAACATTCATGAAAAGTTGAGTCCAAGCGGCAACCTCTGTTGGTGTAGACTACGCAAAAGTGCTAAAAGTAACGCGTCTCCCCTCATCTGCTGGGTGCTCCAAACAGAACAAATCCTCATAAAGTCCCATGTTAAAAAAAAACCGGCTTCACATTTAAAATAAACATATTTTACAGCCTGGTATGAAAAAAGAAATTGTGTAGCACAAACACCCTTTTAAGCTTTCTAACTTTAGCTGTAGCCTTTATGCTAGCCACTTAGCTCATATTGGATCTGAATTAGCTCAGTTAGCTGTTAGCTACAGATAGCTCAGAGTTTAACAGATGTTAACCATCCAGAAATTCAGCTCCAACTCTTTGCCCATTTTTTTATTTTTTAGGGAGCAACAGTACAAATAACGCTGTCAGAATGGCGATGGTTGGAACCAACCCAACAAGCTTCACTTGTCCTCTTTAGAAATCTACTGGAAACCTCCGTCATACTTTTTTTTTTTTATATAGACAATTGATTAAACTTCTAAGGTGTAAAGAGTTTGTTTGTAAACATAGGTATAAGTAAATTGGTCAGATACGCAGTCAAAAGCTGTGGTAGATTTGATGCCAGCCTGTGCGACGCTCTCATTTAAAACTTGCTTTTAGAGCATCAGTGTCTGCGTGAGACTGAGCGGATTGAACTCGGTCGCTTATTTTCTTGTACATCTGGCGTCCCTTGGGCTGACGCATTGGGAAAAATGCTCAATGATGGTTTATGAAACGGCATAAAGCCTTCAGATGTCCTCTGTTGCCAGAAGGTACAGCATCTGCAAGCGCAGATGTCATCATTTGGGATTGTTTAATAGCGCGCTGTTTTATTGCTTTGTTTCTGAAAAGCTTGTGAGACTATTTGTTCCTATTGGGCAGCAATTGGCCTCTGACTTGGATCACTTGCAGCTGTTTTTTTTGGCATAATTATACTGCAATATTTTTCCTTTTACCCCCTTTTTCCCATTTTAGAATCTTGCAAGTGTTGGACTCCCTATTATGGGATTAAATGGACTTCTCTTCCCCCATATGCTGATTCTCCAGAGCAGGATTTCTTACAATCTATGCAAGGTCTTTTGTAGCAGGTAGTTCTACTTATATGTTTAATCTGGTACTGGTTGAAAGGTAATTTTTGTAGGACTTGTAAGTTAAAAGGAACGCTTTGATGTGACTGACTGACAGCTGTTACTGTAGCAAAAGCAGCAGAGGGTATTACAGCAGATTTATTACTTTTCCAACAGGATAATATGGATTTATCCCTCAGCTGTCCACATACTTTTTTTTTACTATAGCCTGAGCTGAAGCAAGTCCACATATTGGCCACAAGACTGAAACTGTGGATTGTTATGGTTCAAGCTTCCAAAGTTGAACATCGAGGGCTGCTTCCCCCCAATTTTCAATGGTTTCTGCTTTAACACACCTGGTTTTAATGAACTGTAGCCAATAAAAAATGCAGCTCTGCTCAATGGCGAGTTGTGTGCATGAAAAACATGCAGGATTGTGGCCTTTGAGAACTGGAGCTGGACACCCAGCAGTAGGAAATATCTGGGCTATGAAATTAAGTAACCAGACCTAATGAGTTAATCTGTGCAGAGTAAACCATGTGGTATCCACAATGCAGCTTCATGTGTCACCCACAATGCTGCATTCTGCAAACCTTTAGGAAATGAGTGTTATTTCCTAAACCAAAGGGTCATTTTAATACTAATAGATGTGTTTATCACCGTGACCTCTGTCTACATCTTGGAATAGACGTTAAGTCATCAACGTAAGAGCACCTGAAGGGGTGGTGGATTGAGATGAATGCCAGAAATTTTGTAGCAATATTTACACAACAGCCTCCCTGGAAACATGATGCCTATGAATGCAGAGAGGTTAAACCTGTTGTCATACAATTAACATATTATGAGAGAAGGGAAAGCATAACTTTTTATTGTCTCATAAAAACTGAATTTTTGATAAAAACTGTGTGGGTATGGAGTAGTGTGGGTAGTGTAGTAGTGTGGGTATGGGGCAGTGTGGCTATAGGGCACTAGTGTGGGTATGGGGCAGTGTGGGTATGGGGTAGTGTAGTAGTGTGGGTATGGGGTAGTGTAGTAGTGTGGGTATGGGGTAGTGTATCGTGTTGAAAGCTTTGCATTCCTGCGACTCTGAAACAGACAGGAATTGTAACCCTTTTGGCAAGACAGTAAGCTGTTGTCCTCCTCATGAGAAACATGAGTCTGGTTGCCAAGATGTCTGAGGGCTCTGTTGAAGATTTACTGTGAGAAGTATGCATTTCACTTAGTGCTCAAATGACAGATGGAGGACGCTAAGGGACCAGATTCCTCAGCTTCCTCACAGTAGCAGAGGAATCTGCTTTTCTTTTCTCCTCCTGGAAAGTTTTCAGTGCTGGATAAGAATATTTCATATTGAAAGCAGAATTATTATCTTTAACTAGCAAAAAAACAAAGATAATATTTAGATTAGGTTGTGAATTATTATATAGTTCTTAAAAATGTTTTAAAAATGCAGACATATTTACGCTTTTGTTATCTGACTGAGATGAAGACAGGTGACTGCTTCTAGTTAACTATGACTAACAGATTAGTTTTGTAATAAAACAGATAGAAAGCTTCTTACTGGTTTGAAACGGTCTTTGGATTGTGGATGGTATTTAACATTTCTAAAACTATTGTCTCTTAGTTTCATGATGCATTTTAGCTCAATACAAATAAAGTATTCAATCTTTTTGCTGTTTTCGGGTTCAGCATCATCTGAACTGTTTGAAAATACAGGAAGTTTCAGACCAACATTCAGCCGTTTACCAAATAACAACCAGCTGGTGGATGTCAGGACATCAATAATAATAATTGATTAAAAGGCTCTGGTGAGTACATTTAAAATCACAGTCTCTTACAGTCTACGCTCTAAAATGACATGGACTAATAAAGTCTTTTTCTTTTACTCTTCAACTAAGGACCTTTTTTCTGTAGCATCCATAAAAAACATCTTTTTAGTGCTTGAATGGCACATCTTTAAATAACACTGGAAGACAGAGATACAAGCATTTTGCCAAAAAATAAGCCTCCATAGTGTTTGGCTGCTACATTGCTACCTTGGCTCCTCAGCAACTGTGAAGATTCAAGCTAACTTACACTTCCCACAGACTGAACTTAGTTTAATTTGTTGTGTTACTTTGTGCAGTTTGTGTTTTATCACTTATTGGAATGGAGACTAGAGAGGTTGCTTTTTTTTGTTCTACAAAAACAATATAAGCTAAAGTCGCTTTGCCACCTGCTTTTTGTTTTGCCTCGTGGATGTTGTTTTTTGCACCCTACCATTTGTCAGTGTAGCAGATGATCTTTCGTCTGCTATCAGACATGCTAGTTTGCATCTTTCTAAAATGAGTTGATTCCAGCATTAAAAGTGCACATCTGAATGAGGATATATCTAAACCCCCGTAGATTATAATTCTCATAAGTCAGTACAGGTGTTGAGCAGACTGTGTGGTGATGACTGTTAGCGTCAGCATTAGCAACCAGGCTAATGTTGGGAATGGGATTTTTACACGGGTGGTCTGAGGGAGAGGGCGTAATGGTAATTGTAATGGACTAACAGCTGTATTGTTAGAAGGGGGGCGATACACATCCGGAGAGAAAAACTTTTGACCTTTTTACTGTTTTATGTCCTCTTTGATATTGAAGTTAATAATTCGCTCTGGATACCTTTTAAATATCAGAAGGAGACATGTTGGTTTAATTCAGCATTTTTAAGAAAAGAGACAAACACCA
>JBAMIG010000005.1:8351624-8363531 GCA_037177335.1 Kiunga ballochi
GATTGTTTTAATATCTCCACCTCTGCCTGTCAGTCTCTGACAAGGGTTTTTTTTTTCTAACCATGGAGCTCATTTTACATTCAGTCACATCAAATTTTTAAAGTTCAGTTGAAAAAGTTGGGCAATTTTAAAATGTTTATTATTTATTGGCTGGGCATAAACTGCCAGAAACGCTTTTTCAAAGCACATAAGGGGATGTTTCATATTAGCCTGCGTGTCACTGGAGATTTATTTAGTTTTGATAGCTTATGTCATAACCAGATACACAGAAAAATGTGGGGAGGACATTTTCAAAGCCTGTTTACAGCTCGCTACCATCTCTGCCAGCTCTGGGAGTCAAAACATCCAAATGTGGTCAAAGAGGAAGAGGCTGGAAAGAGCTTAGGCGCTATGTGCTAACTATAAAAAACTGATTCTGATTGGTGGGAATGTCTCTGTCAAAGAAACACGGATGAATTGCTAATTGTTCAGTAGACTCAGATATGTGAGCATGATGATCAATTTAAGGGCTGTTTTGTACCTTTGAACAATGAGTAACAAAATAAAAAGGGACAGTGATATTTCTGGAAACACCCAAAGGTGAAATTTCCTACCATTACTAGAATAAAACGTCTATAAATTTATTCAGCTTTATCTGAATATCGCCACTTCATCACTTTACCATCTCAGGACATCTTAGAGATGCATCCATTTGAACCAATTCATTGTAGATTGCTTAGGGAACCAGATTGCATTGAATCTTGACTTAATCCAATCTCCCATCTTGTGCATGCAAAAGGCGACAGTGGAAAGGAAAAGTCCGTTTTAACAGGAAGGAAGTACACCCGGCAGAACCCGGCTCAGGGACAACAGCCATCTGCCTCGGCTGGTTGGGTTGGAGAGGACAGGAACGACAGATTAACATGCACTGCAGCTTTTATCCAAGAAGACCTGCAGAAAAAGGAGAAATATGCTCACAATGCCAGTTTACAACATATATTTTCTACATGGTAAAACGGAAGTGCTGAGTGCATCATGAGCCGTCTCTGTGGCTGCATAATGGATGGAGGGCCAGACCACCACATAAATAAAAACATCCAGTAATGTTTTGTATTTGCATAATTTAAACCACATTAGGCAATATTTAACTTAAAGTAGATGTCAAAATCTAACATGTTGTAGTTTATTTATACAAGACTGAGTTTATAAGTGAAATGAGTCAAAATATGTTTCTTTATATGTGAAAGTTATTTTCTGAAATGAATTTGATTTTAATTTGAAATTTGCCTACTTTTAAAGTTATATTACAGCTACATCTTTTAAAATCAAATAATACAATGTGACATTTATGTCTAGAGATGCAAAGTTCTTGTACTGATGATGCATGAATCTTGACTTTTTATATGAAATCTAGTCTCAAAGCCTCCAGGATCCTCACTGGGGTTAATGGTTTGGCTCTGTGGTGTCCAATTCTGCATGAAATGATTTGAAATATGCTTTTGCCATCATGGACGTAGAAATTTGATAGAGATGCTTTATAATCATGTTGTCAACAATTCCCAAACTTACTGAAACCACCACAGATTGTTTACTATATATTAATAATATGGTTGTTTTCAGAACTTGCTGAAATTTAACATTTAAAACTATTTTATTGCTTAAAGGGATCAAAACTGGCTTCATCTTAAACTTTGCTTAAATTAGAGTTTTGAGATTAGTATCACTTGGTATTTTGTTAAGTACTATGAAACTTGTATAAAGGTCTTAGACTGTGTTTATCTTAGCATGAGGGCTACAGGAAATTAGGAAAACATACCATGTCTTTGAAAATGGCAATTGCAATAGGGCAGAATTTGAAGCATGAACTATCACACATGCTTAAAAATGTCAAGCTTGATAAGAATGGATGTATTTTACTTATGTATCTGTGAATTCTGGTTTGTATTTTAGCATCTCTTCTTTGGCTTCTCGTTTAAAATTAATCTCCTCACACATAAATCGCTTCATGACCAAGCTCTTATGAAACCAGCTCCCAGTGTGGTTTCGGGAGGCACACACCCTCCCTATCAAATTCCATCAAGCTTAAGACCTTTCTTTTGAACAAATCTTATAGTTAAGGATAGCTTCGCTAGGTTTTGTCTTCCTGTTAAAAGCGAGTTTTCCTTCCCACTGTCGCCTCATGCAGCTCAGGCTGAGGATTGGATCAAAATAAAGATTCATTACAATCTGTTTGGTTTCCCTTAGCGAGGCTATTTTTGATAAATTGGCTCAATGTGATGTCTGAAGGGCCCTGAAGTGATATTGTCATGAAATGGTGCTATACAAATAAAGTGGAATTGACTTTTGCAAATAGTTTGACCAATTATGGGATGTTGCAGTTTTTTTAAACATGATATAAATATGAACATAGTTCATATTGTTGCAGCAATAATTATACATTTTCAGTATGTTGTTCTGCACTACTAGGAGGTGAAATCTTTTTCTTTTTCTAGATGGTTTTCAGATTAACGGGTTAAGCACATGCTTAAAATATAAATATTCAATAATTAGTCCTGTGTTCTCTGTTCATGACATGAAAGCCCTGCTATCAGTGATTTTTCACATTCTGCTTTTTTAATTTGATGACATGGCATTTGAGTGAAGGTCTATACTGTACATGTAGAGTACGATGTTAATCTATTTGCAGTATTCTGCTACGTTAACAGTATTTCTGATGTTGAATCAAACCAAAGATATAATAAATTAATAATATATTAATTATTAATATAATATATATAATATATACAATATAATATAAACAACCCCCCTCTCCAAAAATGTGCTGGAGTTGACCTTGATGGTCTAAGGCACATTATATCCCTTCACAGCACCAAAAATCTTTAGCTTCCCACTGCACAGGCGTACCAACAGAGCCACGCGGCAGCACTATTAATAAACTTGTAGTGTTGCACAAATACTCAAAGTTGTGACCCTTTTCACTGCCCATCTAATAGCCCGATCACCCACGGATCAAATTCATGTCTGCCAGGGTGTTTACTTACACCTTGTGGCAGACATCGTTTGCCAGATGCCACAGAAAGATGAGTGAAACCCAGACTGCCTAATTTATTCTTTGTTTTTCTGTATGTGTGTTCATGGACAGTAGAATAACTCTGTACTTTCATGAGCTGTGTGTAGTCATGTTTCAGATGCCCTGTTTTGCAGAAATTGGTTCCAGACATGCAAATTCAGAGGAGAAGCTGGACCACGAGGCTGAGGAGTTGGAGAAGCGACTGAGCATGCTCTCTCATGGCAGTAGCACAGGTACGGTAAAGCACAGATCTAACATGCTCTCACACAAGGTGGAAACTCTTATTATATTAAATAGCCATTTCCAAGCATTTCTATGCATCAGTGAGGCATTGTGGTGTCTGCCAAGGAGAAACTGCTGTAATCGCAGTGATGCTTCATTAATCAAAGCAATGTTTTTGTTGAATAGACTAATTAAACATCAAAGGATTTTCTGTTCTTCTCTGCAGCCTCGTCCACGTACTGCCCATCTGCTGGGGGAGACGACCGCAGCATATCTGGTTCTTCTGACACTTCAGACACCAGTCAGTCAGACGGCAGCATTGGCAGCCGGCTTGCCATTTGGGCTGAACCTGCACCCACCCAACCTGGAAATGTCAGCCATGTAGGCCCAAAAGTGGCGCTACAGATTGTAGAGAAACTTTCTGCAAGCCAGGGAGGTGGAAACCGACCTGCAGCCAAGCCCTCCCGGCAGCTCCAGGAAATCGGCCGGCAGAGCTCATCAGACAGCGGGATTGCAACTGGCAGCCATTCTTCATACTCTGGTAGTTTCTCCTCATACACAGGCAGCTTGGATATCACCCAGGGAGAGGACTTTGGGTCTGTTTTAAGCTTGCCCCCTCACTTGGCTCAAGAGCTGAGCCCATGCACTTGCCCCACCGTTTCTGGACATGAGTACCAGGTGCCGACTTTGCTTCGGTATCTCTATGACACTCCCAGGAGCATGCTGCAGGAAGTAAGTGGGGGTACCGAAGACAATGAGCCGTCCACCTCAACTACAGATACTTGTACCCTTTCAGGGATCATTACAGAACCAGGAAAAGTGGGTAAGAGCAGTGCAGCAACCCCTGAGGGTCAGTCGGAGGCCGCTGAGAGGCAGTCCATCCGCGAACATTTAAAATGCCTTTCAGAGGAAAATAGAAACACCAAGGTGATGTCCTCTAGTGATGCAAGTCAAACCTCCAGCTTTCTCACATCTGGCTCCAAAACTATTGTGAGCATCTGTTCAGTGTGTGGAGGATGTAAGGTAAGCGGACATAAGCATTTCTGATTTTTGTTTTTTATGTCCAAAGAGTGAAACATTTAAAATGGATCCATCTTTCCCCTCTAAAAGCTTTTTGTGAGTTTGCTCATGCTTTACTTCACTGTCAGGCTGTAGCAGCTTGTGTGTGCAGGCTTTATCAGCACTGCTTCATCTGCTACATGGCTTGCTGTCAAAATGACCTTTGTGGTCATTTTGCAGGTTGATGGTGATGCCGCTGTGTTGGCAAAACAACTAACAAACAGTCCCACAGTCCATCTGCTGAGCAAGTTAGCATGTCAGCAATTTCAGCTTGACGTGTCAGTGACTCGAGCAGGATTTCGTCTTGTTAGCTAATAGTGACTTGCAATGATTCTCCACTGTTACCTTAGTTACGCCTCTAAAACTATCTAATGCTTTTCTGATGTGAAGTGTAATATTTCTTCTTTTGATGCCACCTAATTTGGTTTTTGCTAAATGGTTTAAACTTCAAACAGATCTGCTGTTTTATGCAGTAATGAGCACAGATCTGCTTTTCTAATCATGCCTTCTCACTCTGAGCAATCAGATGAGTTTTTGTCTCTGAAGGTGCTTTTCTTCTTTATGTTATCAGTCATTGTACACCCCCCTCCCCCCACAGAGTTAAATTTGGGTCCTTTTGATTTCAGATGATGCAGATTAAATCACAGAAGTTAACAGAACAAATTGGATTGGTAGTAAAGTGAAACATATTTGGGCTTATTATCATTTTAGATGGATTTTTCTTTAGTTTTTTGTTTTTTTACAGTATCTGCTACAGTGTAACAAGAAAAGCAAAAAGAGTCCAACATATTTGGACCTTTTTTAGCTTCTTGTTGCTGTGAAATCAGCTACGCTTGCCATGGAGGTTCTTAGAACCAGTTAAAATATTTTTGTGCTGAATTTTATTCATCTGCTACACAATAAATCTTTCAACTAGAAAAATGTCTTACAGAGCAAAACCTGGAATTTTAAGGCAGGAAAAAATGTAAAAGATGGGATTTGGGGAAAAATCAGAATGTCAGTGGGTCTATTGATACATGTTTTAGGGACACAAACAGGAATGTTTACTGGAAGCTTTTTTCCCTTTTATTCTCACTATTTATTGCCACTACTTGCGTAGATGTATAACTTTATACACCATAGTGTCTGGAGATGCTCATTGGCAGGGAAAATGAAAAATGTGCAACCAGACACGGGGTGTAACACTGTTTGTTTTTGCCTGCTGCTAGTTGAGTTACACTGTCTGTGCACCGGTGCAACATGAAGCTCAGCATATGCACCTCCACCCTGTGGCTGTCTGCTGCCACCTGGAACAAACACATGTCCTCAAATCATGCTAATCATAGAAATTTTGCTGTTTGCTTATTTTGATAGAACAAACTCCTAATGATTAAAACACTCTTTGCTTTTCATACACACGCCACATTTCAGACATATGAGTGTTTCTGTTTTTAGTTTGTGTCGTGTTGTCAGCCTAACGGCTCGCTCACATACTGTGGTCTGTCCCTGTGGTGCAGCGACACCGCTGGATCTTAAATCTGTTTAATCTCTGCAGACTTTTTTGACCAGATACTTTCCTTCTGCATCATTTCTTGCTTATCTGTGATTTATTCTGTTTTTCCAGAACCGTCTAAAAATTGTAAGGGTCTAGATAATGGTGATAGTTGAGCAGCCAGATTCAAAACGTACATCATTGAGTGCTTCCTTATAGGAGTGGATTTGTTTCTAGCATGAACTTTTATCATCTGTAGTGATCCCACATTGTCTGTAACAGTAAAGAGGGGATCCTTATTCTTCCTCTTGGTCTACACCATCTTTGTCATCATCTGCTTTTACGTAATCCTTTATCATGCTTTAGCCACCTTGCACAGCTACAGCTCAGACTACTCAGCAGGTTTAATCCCATATGTGCATCTGTATGTGAGTTGGGCAAACTGGCAGAGCAGAAGTGTTTGTGCATGTGGGGTGCACTGTAAGGAGCTTAGGCCACTTCTAACATTCATTTTCTTAAACACCCGGCTCCACCTGCTGGCAGTGCATTCAGTTTAAAGATTAAACTGTTTGTGCGATTGCCTAAATAAAATTTTCCCCCACATTTCCTTCAGTGTCTCCCAAGTTAAATAAATCAAATTTAAGCTGTAAGTCAGGTGGATGCAGGGCGGAGGCTGCAGGCACTGTGAGTCTGCCGTACTGGTTCACCTGCGTCCAGCTGCACTCGCAGCAGCCCGACTACCACTTATTATGATGTCTCATCCTGTTCGATTTCTTGCTCATGTTCTCATGCTGGGATGTAAGTCTCTTTCAGAAACATGGCTGCTAAATGACCGTATATTCATAAAGAGAATAGACTAATTAGGTTAATGTGAGAAACTATTAAAATGAGGGCTGCTATATTTTCAGTACAACTTGTGGATAACCTGTCTCTAAAGTAAAACACTGAACTTTGACCTATGATCTCAGCATGACACACGACTGTCTACATATGAATTATATATGTTCAGTTTTATTTCCTTAAACTGTGGTACCACGGTTTTATGGCTAGTAATTAGTGGTGACTTTACACTTTTTTAAAGGTTTCCTAAAACCAGGAATTAACTCCATAAATAATTATGATGACAGAAGCTTGCCTCTTCAGATGTGTCCACACAGAAATGAAGGCATTTGTTGTTTGATAATTGTTTTGGACAAAGAAAACCAAAAACCACCCCCTGTTTGGTTTGTTTTTTATGAGAACAGAAGGAGAACTTAGAGGAATGATAAACAGTGTTGAGTTTAGATTGCAGAAACTGCAACAATAGGAAGCTTTGTTTTTCTTCTTCTTCATGTTAACCTCCCAAAATAAGCCAGGAAATATGTTTTTGATAATTATTTCTAGGTTGTAACAATGTTTCTTGGCAACAAATCTACCCCCCCTTGGAAAGGCTGTTAATTATTTAAATGGTGGCACATTTGAAAGGAAAATGCATCTGTTGGATGTGAAGCAGAGCGGAGTATGTGTGGGTTGCATTTATTTGAAACGTTTTGCCAAACAGCTTATTCTGCTACGGACTCTTGTTTGGTGTTTTGTTTATTTAAAAACATGATCTTAGTCCTAAGAAAGAAAACACATCAGCAGTTTAATGAACCCGACCTGAGTAGATTGTGGATGAGGCACACATAGCCACAACAGCCTGGCACCTCCCAGAGACCAGCTCAGGGTGTAAAAGTGTGTTTGTGTGGATTGCTCCGGCTTAAACAGCATGCATAAGGTCAGTAATGCAGAGAGGTAGAGGAAGTCTCTGAGAAGATCTGTTCTGTTAAGGCAACCATTTCCATGTTGGAGGATAAATTTAGGCCCTAAACTGAGGAGAAATGGGATTGATACTGTTGCATGGCCTCATCTTAACTCATCAGTGGATACAAAACACAGAGACGTTTTTCCAATGATGGAGATGCCACCCCACACATCACACAGCTTCTGTCAGAGGCTGTTGCACGCTGGTGCACAATATAACCTTCTCAGTGTCTTCGCTGCTCTTTTAACCCTGATCCAACCAACCAGGCTACATGTTACAGTGACAGTCAGGCACCGCCTGTTTTAAAACCAGTCAGTAGCATGAAAGGCAGTTTAAGTTTGACATTGGCAGAGAAGCTAGCAGAGTGGCAAGCTTTTTACTGGCTTTTAATGTCTGCAATTATTAAACCTCTGTTTATCTGATACTATAGAAGTGCTTTAAGGTCCATGGGTTAAAATGCATTTATGAAACATCATCTTTTATCTGCCTTATAAGTTATTCTCTTGTGTGCATCCATATGCTGTGGTGCCGGTAGTATGGAGATTTACCTGTTTTACTGCTGTAATTCTCAGGCAGATGCATTGCGTTGGATTATGTTTCCTTCTTTCTTGATTAAATTAAATACTTTAAATCGTCTGTTTTCACAGCAGACACCTTTCATCCCTGCAAGTTCTTCAGTAACCCCTGCCATACCAGGTGAGGATAATCTTATGTTAGACTTTTTGCACACTGCATGCATTGTCCCTATCGTGCATGAACCGAACAGTTGATGCATGCTGAGGAAAAACAGTCATTAAGAGCATTGCACTATTACATAAAACTTGCAGTTAAAAAGTCCTGGGCCTCCTCTGGTTGTGGAAGTGTCCACAGCACAGAGCCAACAAGAATGAAGACGAGTGAGGAGTCAATACGGCCAAAAAGTGGGGAAAAAACATTATTCAGCCTGTTGTCCGATTTGCTCCGCTTTTCAAAAGCTGACAGGCAGCCGGAGGAGGCAGGAGCTCACAGAATGAACCTTTACGAGTCGATGAGCCCCGCTTTGGGAAACGAGCTCAATTTAGCTCTGGCTGCACCCCTGAAACCCTCGCAGCAAGACAAAAGAGCTGTCATATATGAAAACTGTCTGAAGTGTCAAGGAGCGCACTGCCATCCACCAACACGGGTCACGCCTGCTAAAACGCATAGCAACAGGGACATTTCCACTCTTCAAACGTCCCCAGCTGGGCCGCACTCCATTAAAAAGCAAGAACACGACAGTGCCGCTGATGAGGATCTGCAGCAACAAGCTCTCTGCGATGTGGACATGCAGTGTCGATACGAAGATGTGAATTATCAGACGGTGAATGAAGGTAAGAGAAACCTCTCAAACTGATACGAACCTTGAAGTCGCCCTCTGGTGCCCTTATTACACTGAGACACATCTGTTTGTTTCTATTCCTCTTGTTCTAAATCAATAAAAATACTCCTTCCTTCTGGCTTCTTCTGTTTAATCAGCGACTTGCTTCCTGCCTACGCTGCATGATGTTTATCTGTGCATGAAGGGAGCTAAAGTTAGGATATTTACTGTGTAAATAACATGCATTGTCAGAGTACATATCACTTATAATTATAAAATATAAACAACGTTACAGCAGATAACTCTCATCTTTAATGCTAAATATTTGACTTCCTGTGATCTTTTAATAATACAGTTAAAGTTAAATTCAAGCTTCTTTTCAATGTTTTGTATTAAAACCTTTGGATCAGAGTGATCAGAGCAGTCAGTGCTTTGTGTTGAGCTGAAGATGATGGTGTAAATGGAAGTCGTGTTCTTGCATTGATAAAGACATTTAGATGAAAATCTGTTGTGAAATTTAAGTTGGTCTATGTGATCAGGAAGTTTTGCATTTGTATAAACTCTGTACTTTATCAATACACTGAGTCCTCTGAGCCTGCTTTATGTCTGTCTAAATGAATCCTCAGCACTGGTTTAATAGACAAGTTTTTCTGTGATCAAACTGGAAGTAGCTTATTGGGGACATGACAGAAATTGTATATGTAAAACTTCTTTTCCTGCATGTTTAGTGATTGATGTCCTTTTTTCTTGTAAATAAAGCTTTGTTTCTGTAGCTGAAGGTTTTGCAAAATGAATGAGTGCATGGTTTGTTCCCATGACTGGAACTGCATGACCCCAGTATGCCCCCCTTTAAATACTTTTCTTGCTTTAATTTGCACAACTGAATATTTTATACCACAGTTACTGTAAAGAAGAAAAAAACTGCTTTTCTGTCTGTTGTTTGAACAAGAAACATGCTTTCTTCTTGTCCGACCAGACAAAAAGCTTAAAGAAGAAAATCGCAGAGCGGATCCTGCTTATGAAATCATGGAGAGCTGCATGGCAGAGAGGAACACTGAGGTAGGACTCTGAAATCACCTTCGTGCTGTTAGCTGCTGAGTAACTCGTCTTCATTCAGCAAAAAAGTTTTTATATCCACAACTCCTCTGACTGGGGATCATTGCTAGAAATATCATCTCATTACAACGTGTGTCTGAACTCTTAGCAGTTTTTACACCACAGGAATGAGAAAGAAATGGTTCTGTTACCAGAACAACAAGGATATATGAATAGTTTCTACATGTGAGACGAAGCCTCAGTGAATCCTGAACATAATCTTCCATCTATAAATACTCTAAGTGTCCACTGAGCTGTTATAGTAGAAAATGAATATGACCACTCTGCAAATCCTAACTGGCCGTGTTCATTGTTTGTTTTAAGGCTGAAGAGAAAAGCAAGTATGAGCTGATGAGCAGCTGCACCCAGCAGAGGTTTCTTCAAGAAGCGGAAGGTAAGCGAGTCTGAAATCATGTAATCAACCAGTTTAGTTTGGCTTTACTCTTTTCTTCAATCCATCAACTCTCACATGCACATTGTCAGCGCTGCACAGTTACACAGCAGAACATTCTCAGTAGTGCCTCCTAAAAGCATCAGGACACAGGAGTCATTAGGCAAAACCATCACCTGTTGCTTGAAGTGGAATGAGTATACTGGGCATGAAAATGCAGACTGGCACAGTTTATAACAACCCTGAAAGGAGGAGGAATATGAACCACACTGTTCAGGGAAGTGGACTGTGACATGGATAGAAATGGTATTTATGAACATGTGGACATGCACAGCGTAACATAGCCAATCAGAAACCAGCTGTCAGCAAAGTGTGAATTGGCCGAATGGAAAAAACGTATCTGAGTGGAGAAAACCAACCTGTGCAGCAGGATCCAATACTTGAAGAGGCCATCAGGTGGATTTTACAGCCCTCAAATTTATTCAGCAACCCCCCCCCACACACACACACACACACATTTTTAGCTTTTAATATCCAGGTATCTCTCATGTTGATACACACAAAGCAGATCAATACAACATTCCTCAAAGCGGGAACACTAGCTAGTGTCTGCGTTTAGTCGTAAGCTGACTTTAATGCAGGTGAATCACTCAATACGGTCACTATGTGAAGTATAATGAAAAGAACAAAGAGTTACAAAAACACCTTGCATAATGTGATACCTTCCCGTCCCCACCACATGCTATCTGATCACGTTGAGTGTTCGATCTTACTAAACCAACTACCCTTAGTTTAGTAACTCCCACCACAAAGAGTGTGTGATGGTGAAACAGTATCTTACTCAGGCTACTTTAATATTTTGTTTATTAGCTCGATGCATATTACAGCTTGTTGCCAGCAGGTAAACAACTGAAAAGAAAACACAATATTAACAGTATGTACACACTACAAACAGTGTACTCTGTGAACATGCATTTACTTAATATATTAATGTTTTTTAACTACGGTGTAACTCACGAGCAAACATGAAACAACTTAACAACAGAAAACAAGATCCGGCACATCAAATACACAGATGGATTTACAGCACGACCCAACTTCACATGTCCAAGAGGAGGAAACATTGAGCATGACACCGCCATGCCGCTGGATGAATTTTATCAATGTAGGTAGCGCTAACGTCTCGCCACATCATAGTCTGTCACTATATCTGCATATTATAACTAATTATTACCATGTGCTCTAAAAGGAGCCATCAATGGAGGAATATATGTTGTTTGCACATAAAAAGAGGATGTTTGTTAGAACTCAGTGATGTCCAATATCTATATTAATTCAACTCGATGCTGATCGAGGTCATTGCTAGAAAATACTTGTCCACATATACTATAAATATTTATTAATAAACGATAGAAGTAAATAAACTGGATTGTTATAACAGGGCTGATACTGATAAGATACTGTGGAGATTTTAACCAAATCATCACAATAAATGAAGACA
>JBAMIG010000005.1:8375087-8386709 GCA_037177335.1 Kiunga ballochi
GCTTTGACCTTAGAAATGGCTGCTCTTGCCATTTTCTTTAACAATATGCAACAAATCTGCCTATTAAAAATAAAAAAGCTTGCAAGAATAATTGTTCACACAGATTTATCCTGCTTTGCATATTGTGAAGATGTCACTGTGTTATCTCCCAGCTCTCAGCAACATGATTCACATTAACTTGCCATTCAGTCACATGCACCGTGGACATTAACTTCACTGACCTGGAACAAAGCCATTCGGTGCAGTGAAGTGTTTCCTGGAAACACATTTCTCATTAAATGGTGGAAGAAAGCAAAGAAAGTATGATTGACTGTCTTTGTGGTCAAATATTGATATAAATACATTAATGTTAATGCCATTGAGAAAGTGATGCAAATTCACTGACAGCTTTTATTAAAGGAAAAATGGATGCTTTAAATCACCCCTACCTTGCATATTAACAGCTCATTTATATCCCTGATGCAGGATCATCTGTTAAACAAAGCAACAGATCCTCACTAGCAAAATAAACGTGTCAAAGCAGAAACAACGTCATGATCAGACAAGTTTTCAGATTTATCTATATAAACTTTATCGAAGAACAAAGATCTGATATAATATTACTGGGTCTTCAGCTACGTCCTTTATACTGGTTTAATTACTGGAATGTGCCGCTCTGCTTCCAAGAAAACCTTTTACTGAAAGGTAATTAAACTGTCTGCTTTGTTTGACCAGACTTATATTTGCTTCTCAGCAAACAAAATCTAACAAATCAGTTTGCTTAAAAATGCATAAAAGGTCATTTTCCTTTTTCGTATTAGCATTTCATCATCTTCTCCTCATAAGACAGAGGCGCTCCCCTCTGAGTGGCTCAGGTTAAAGATCAGTCATTTTTCAACTGGAAGGTTGGGAGTTAGAGTCCTGACTTGCATTGACTACATGCTGAAGTGTCCTTGTGCAATACAGTGTTTTGTACAGAGACCAACTGAAGTTGCCAGTAAAAAACACAATTATGTGTAAAAAAAGCAGCAATAACTGCAAACGTTTAAATAACTAAATAAATAACATCTCAGAACTAAATGATTTATATATGTTTTAATCTCTGTGTGTTATCAGTTAAATATTTTCCACTAAATCTGCTTTTAAAACCCCACAATGGCTGTTTTTATTCCCTTGTATTAGAAAAAATTAGTATTAATCTACACATTATGACACTGGAAAAGGTAGAATTCAAACACGGAGACACATCATTTATGATGAAAAAAACATTTAGTTAAATGTGATGAAAGTTGTGTGGCAGCAAATCAAGCAGCAAATTATGAACCATAATCTGTGTGTTTAGAGATTGATCAGCCAGCACAGACATGACTGAAAACCTGTCAATGAAGAGGAAGCTTTAGTTTGACTTGGTTCAGTGTGGAGGTGCAGCGGCTCTGGTCCTCACTCTTAGCTTCATAGATAAATAAACACCAGTCAAAGAAAACTCCTTTCCACTGTTTCTATCTGTGATAATTTTCCTCCATTAAAAGACTCATCTGCTTATTTTTTATGTTTCTGTTTCCAGCATACATCTCTGTTCTCTCTTCTTGACGTTCCACCTACAAATCAAGTGGATGATGTAAGAACGAAGAGGAGAGGGATGAAGAAGTGACATTAAATAAAGAAAGAGAGAGAAATCTCTATTATTAGGGCATTAGAGCTTCTATAGTTTTACTTTGTATTTACAGTTTTCTTATTTCTTACTGCAAAGACTTCTGTCTTCTGAAAGAAAGAGTAACAGGAGGACACATCTGTTCATCTCTGCATGGACATACAGTTAGAGATGTTTTATAGGAGCTAAGAAATGGTCCGAAATGATGTGCTGTGATTGGTTTCTGACTCTTGGTAAACAGAGAGGAGATCAGGGGATACAAAACAGCAAAATGACAAAACCACAATAGATCAGATCACAACGCTCATGTTCTCCAGGTGGTGCCGAACAGTGTGGGCTGAAAAGTTTGCAAGTGAAAGCTTGGCTCGAGGTAGTGTGTACTTCCTCAATGCCAGCTTATGAAATAGCTACAGTGTTAAGTCAGGCTTCAATGGTTTGTTACCTCTTAACGTGCTGGTGCTTGAACTTACAACCTTGCAGCTTCTAAGTAAATGTTACACATCCACAAATAGCAGCTGATCGATTTATCTGTCGGAAGTGATATGTTGCAAGTGGTCCGAGCCTCCAGGGTTTTGTAACATTTCCAAACGCCAACCCAATAAACTCCAGCCACTGACCTTTTTGTTCTGGTCATTGGCCTTGTTCAGGCCAACTCAATTACAACCCATAATGTCTCACAAAAACATACAGAGAGCCTCTTGCAGTCACTGCCCACAAGGCATTTCAAGAGGAAATGCCTTAATCTAGTTTCTCCCCTCTCTGCACAGCCTTCGTTCTCATTGAAGCGTAGTTGTTTGTTTGCTCGATGGTTTCATGATTTCTTTATTTGTGTCTGCTTTCAAATGTGCTCATATGGTAAGAATGGAGCATTCTCCTTTACAATAGTTAGATCAAAGACTCATAATGCAATCCTGTCAACTCAGTTAAAAGGCAGTGCAAGGTTCAAATGTAATCTGTAGCCTCTCTGGAAATGCACATTCACATGCATAAACACCAAATCCGTGACGGTACAGTAGATCTGTGAGCATGCACGTTCTTGCACCCATTTAAAGATTTTTTTTTATCTAGCTGAATGAATGAATGCGTTTGTTCCACTTGGAAGAAAAACAAAAGCCTGGTAACATGGATGGTTCAACTAAAACTGAATGAGTCAAAAACTCTTGACAGAGGTTAATTTAATTTCATTCAAAGTCTTATGATACAAGAAACATTCATGCCAGTACAAATGTGGCACATATTGGATAGAGGACAGTAACTTTATCTGTGTTTGGGATGAATGTTCTGCACAGAGCTTGATAACACAACAAAATGTGGCACGTTCAGATGTAATCACTCCAGCTGACATATTACATCTCTCGTTTCTCACTTTCACACCATCAGTTAAGCTGCTACAGGCAGTGTTTCCAATTTGTGGTCCTGACTTACTCACTCGTAGCTTCAGGACTCGTGATCAGGGAGAAAAACTTTGTAAGTTTGACATAATGAATAGATATCATATCATAGATATTTCATATCACAAGATGTGTGTGAAAATAACAAGTGACTTGTCAACGTATGAATGAATAAATCTTTTTTTTTGTTGTTGTTTCTGACATGTTTGGCACTAATTGAAACGATATGTGTTGCTTTGTTTAGTTGTAAGTAGCATTTTGCGCTAACTGGGAGCAGCAGCAGGAAACGTTACATGCTCATTTAGTAAACATTGCTATAAAGGAAACAACCTGGTGACAAAATTTTTCTCCTTCCTGGAAGAAAAAAAAATTAAGCTGAAGAAAGGATAAGATTGTCAGAACATGTCGGTATAAATAATACTATCCAGATATTCAATACAACTATTTAGGTTCCATATTTGTATACAATATTTGTCCATTTTCTTGCATTTTAAAGGTGCAGAATGTCACAAAATCAGCCATTAATGACCAAAAAATGTGATGTATCATAAAAAGTTTCTTGTTATCTCTTCATTTTACTATAATTATGGTTTTTATTCCCCTAGAATGAGTCATTTATATTTGCATGCTGTTATTTGTAACACTTACGCTGCAGAAACTATGTTTGTAGGGGTGTAAAACATCAATTTGATCACAATGTCATATATTCATTTAATGGATAGTTTAATGTATGCAGATATCTCAATTTTGCCTTGATTCAGGATCCTCGGACTGATATCTTTAAACTGCATCACAGGTGACTGAACACATTCCCATTCATGACCAAATCAAAACAGGAATTAGAATATTATGAAACATTTTTATTCCTGAGCTCCCTCGAGTATTTAAAGCTGTAGTACTAGTTTTGTTTGATAGGTGCTAGAAAACATTTGAGGATATGTAACTCCTCAAAAGACAGCAGACGTGTACACAGTAGTTCAGTCATTATTGCACATGAGGCAACTGGAACCTGTTTATTTCTGTCCATTACCAAACTGCTTAACCTTTTAAGTATTTACAATTCCCATTTTTGCACTGTAATTCTTACACACTTTACTTTTAGCATGAGAATGTATATTTTCATCAGGGTGAGTAGAAACCTCACTGCAGCCAATAATTTATTTATTTCCAATCTAATTTAATGGATTCTGAGCCAAATAAATGATAGTAATCTGTTAAAACCCTTCACTACGCACTATGCAGTTATCCATAGCTTCCAAAGTTCAAGCTGCAGCAGGTTGGTCATTTAGCTGGTGAGGACAATTTACACAAAAGGACAGTTCCTGCAGATTCCCATTGGAAAATAAGTTCACTTTCTGTAAAGTCTTTTAGTTTTACAAAACAAAATGTTACATCCTGGTCCATCCTAATGTTATCTGTCATCATTAAACTGTTCATATTTGGAAACTGAACAACATGATCAACTATCATGTCTACTATATTTTTCTATAAAAGAAATATAGACCATCTTCATCACTTTGATGCACAAATTAACACTTTGTTTTTTTTAACAGTATTTTGTGATTAACAATTTCTACCTCTTGTGGGGAAAAATTGAGTTCATTACATGGACATTTTTCTGTGAGACATGCTGAACTGTCCTGCGATGGACTGGCGTCCCGTCCAGGGTGTACCCCGCCTCTCGCCCGTTGGCTGCTGGGATAGGCTCCAGCCCCCCCACGATCCCGTTAGGGACAAAGCGGTAGATAATGGATGGATGGATGGATGGATGATGAACTGTCTCATAAAAACAGAATGACTGACACCGTTCATAAAGTTTCTGAACAGAATCTGTGAAAAAAGTGCAGCGGGACTGGATCCCTGCTCTTTGCAGATGATGTGGTTCTGTTGGCTTCATCTGGTCCTGATCTCCAGCTCTCACTCGAGTGATTCACAGCTGACTGTGGAGCAACTGGGATGAGAATTAGAACCTCCAAATCTGAGACCATCGAAAAGGGTGAAGTGTTCTTACCGTGTTGGGAATGAGAGCCCAAATAGAGAAATTCAGGTACCTCAGGGTCTTGTTTACAAGTGAAAATAGGATGGAGCGTGACATCAATAGGCGGATTGGTGCGGCTTCTGCAGTAATGGAGGAAGGAGCTGATTTACCGGTTAGTCTATCATCCTATTTTAAGCTATGGTCAAGAGCTATAGGTAGGGCTGAAAGATTGAGAAAGCAGCAGTTACTTCAAGCAGTTGAAATAAGTTTATTTTTTCTAAAGGTTGGTCCGTCTCTCTCTACAGTACAGGATACCGTCGGACGTTTAGTCATCCAGGAGGGGCTCAGAGAGGAGCTGTTGCTTCTCCACAACGAGAGGAGCCAGATGACATGGCTATCTGGTTAGGATGCCTCCTGGACGCCTCTCTGGGGAGGTGTTCCAGGAACATCCCTGTTGAAGGAGATCCAGGACATGCAGGAGGTGTTGTATCTCAAAGCTTTGATTCTCCCTGGTGAGCTGGCAAATATGGTCAGGGCGAGGAAGGTCTGAGTTTCCTCTCTTAAGTTGATGCCCGTGACCTAACCCCGGAAATTGGAAAGATGGATGGCTCTGACACTGTGAAATGAAGTGGATCGGACTGGCATTTTACTGTAGATGGGGCAAAAAATGTCTGCAGCACCATTAAAGGTCAGATCTGAGCAGAGGATTTGCTGCTGTGTTCCATTTATGGGACGCTTACAAACTATATGTGGAAAACACACCATTATCAACCTTTCAGAAAAGTTTTTATGGTTAACCTCCTCATGGTACTCGTGTCTACCGGGACATCACAGGCACAGTTAAATCCAACACAAACTCTTGTTTTTACATGGCTGACCGATAGCTGGTCTCATCAGAAAAGGTTTTTTTTTTTTAATCAATACGTCTCTAGATTACATAGAAAATAATATATTAGCTACATTTAGCAGGAGGAATCTCTTATTTTAATGTCTTCTTCTTCACTCGTTAAACACCCCAAATCCCTGTACATTTAGAAAAGGAATGTGTTTTCAGCAGTGAATAATACATTTGTACAGTTATCTCTGTAATGTCGGCAGATATGACTGCTGCACACATTCACTCTGCCCTCTGAGGCTTTATTGACACTTCAGACATGGTCAGTTTAAAATGCAAGACAGGTTAACTCTTATTTTGGTAACTGCTCTGCATCTCTCCTCCCACTTCTTAAACTTTAACTCACTGGATTATTATAAAGGTTTTCAGATTCTTGTGTGCTTAAATGTCTGTGTGAACACGGTATAAATAATGATGTTAGGTTACTGCCGCTGCAATATTATCCCTTTCTCACACAGTATGTGAAAAGCTGTGAAAGCTCTTTCCTGTTTATTTTTCAGCATTGTGGCTTTGCTGGATGTGGAACTGAGATACAAAGCCAAAAAGATATCTAAATTGTACATTTTCAGGCTTCAAAATAGACTAAAATATGTCACTTTGTACTCCTAATATCTTGAACATTTATAGCAAAATTCACACTGCAAGAGTTTTAGACCAGTTTTCACAGGCAGTTATGTCATATTGCTTATGGACACATGCCATACTTCATTCACACACTCAACTTTTGTGGAGGAGTTGGAGGTGGGAGAGCTGTAGAGTGGGTATCAGTGAGAGGCTGCAGCCTATGAGCATGGATGTAATGTGGATACCAATCCAGGTATCTGACAGGTTTTTTTTTTGTCTCTATGCTTCAACACATAGGTTGATCTAAAATCTTATGATCACAGTAATGTGGGGTCATGAGAAGAATACAACACGTTCACAATAAAAGTGGAGTTGACAACAGCAGGAAGTACATTTATCTACTTATCTACTGACCCATGATGTATGTAGATGTGTTGATGATTTTATTTCTCTGGATTCATTTTCCTTTATCCTAATAAATTAATTACAGCAGCCTAAAATATTAGCTCTATTGTGAATGTTAAAGGACTAAAAAATGCATCTTTGGGCAGTAATACTTGAGACATGTTCACAATTTAAAGTGCCTAAACATTTGCTTTATGGCTTACCTCCTTTCTGTGATTCTGTTACAATAACAGAAGTAAAACTGTCCTTTAAAAGATTAAAGCTTTGAGCATATTTTAGAAACTAGTTTGCTTTTGCACAGTAACAGAAGCAAACAGTTCATCTAAAACAGAACGAGCAACTAGTGAACATAAAACTGCAGACAACAAAGAACCATTAAACCCATCATAGCCATTACACAATGTTACAGAATCATAGCTTATTGTTTAGAATAATACAGAGCAGCTTGGTCCTTCTATTGAAATCACATTTTATATCAAATTGTTCTGCTTGCCTTTTGAAATATCTCTTCTTTTCTCCTCTCTTGTACAGAGCGGATGAGTGGGACACAAAGGACCGACGCAGCAACATGGCACCTCTTGCAATCTGTAATGAATGCACTTTTGAGTAATTGGTTGGAATACTTGTTGATGCTGAATAAAAGGCGTTCCTTAATGTGGGTGTAATGATGTAGTGTGGGAGATGGCAGAGAGGACTATATATCCCACTATGATTGGCATTCAGTGCAGCTATATAATGACTATATCTTATTAAATAAAGCTGTGACAAGTTTCTTAGCATACCAGTATTGACTGTAGTGTTATGAATACACAGCTGTTGTGTATTTTATTTCTTGGCAGCAATGGAAAGCTTATAAAGCAGAATATATGAGCGTCCCTCCAACTCGTTTTGTGTCATTGTAAATTGTGTGCATCGATCTTTATTTAGACATTACGGCAGCTTACATTGTAACTGCCTTGGATAATTGCTGTGCGGCATTGCTCAGCAGCTTAAGTATTAAGCAGGAAAACTAATAACATTTCGCAGCTTGATACCTTTCAAAATGGACACAGCTATGCTCATGACCTGAGCAGCTTTAAGTAACGTGTGTGTCGTAAAAGAAGCTGGACAGGTCGCCAGTCCATCGCAGCCACTCACTCATGTGCCGTTTCATTACATTAAATAAGGTTTTTAAAAATAAAGATGAGATAGTATTGGAAATTATGTCATGGTTTGTATTAAAATAAACAATAATGACATCAAAATACACTTTTCTGGGACGACAGCTGAGTCCCTCTTATACCTAAATAACATAATGAGACGTATCAGAAGCACACATCACTGTTTAATGCAAAATTTTGTAAGGCCTTGTTGATGGGATGAAGTTTGCATCATTAGTATGAATATATATATATATATATATACAATAGATTTTGATGTATAGAAAAGGTAGTTGGAGTTACCCAATTTACGAGTGACGACTGAAATTTTTATACCATATATGTATTTTTAATTGCTTTGGTTGCCATTACTAATGAGTAAGGTGTGCCTGTGCTCATACTTTATATTAGTTGTAGATCAACTGCAGAAGTGGCCTCTGCTCAAACCAAGTTTTCAGTCTTATAAATCTGACTATTAGTGAAATGTATTTCTGTTGCAAAGACAAAGCTGTTAGAAAAATAAAAAGGGCTTGCCGACACTTTCACTGATCAAGCCCAGTCAGGCTCAATGAGACGCTTTGATGTTTGTCTTGGTTGTACCCCGAGCTATGACAAGTGCCTGGTCAGAAAAATAACTGCAATGAGAGCAAAGGGAAGGCAAAGTCGTTATAAAGTAATTATCAGAATTAGCAGTGTAATCAAGACACCAGGCTGCAGGCATGCAGAAGTCACTTACTGCTCTGCAATCAGCAATAGGAAAACAGATTTGTGATCTGGAGGAAATGGTTATTGTGAGGGTTATATAACTTTGTGAGATCCCCATTGGAACTCAAAAACACAATGATAAGACCACCACACATGCAAGGTTTGGCAGCTTATCTGCTTATTAAAAGGCAACTCAAATAACCACAGGCTTCCTGGCTGTCTTGATAAAGCCCTGTTAATGGATTGGAGAGGTGGGGCAGAATCAATATGGCTGTCCCCACTTTGGGCTAAGAAACCATCTCTAGGGAGCTTCTGAAAGAAGCGACTGGGCGTGTGCGGTTTTCTTAGAAACCATGATGTTGAGTGATGCAAGTAATCTGTCGACAGCCACAGTAAACCCATTAGTGATGGAGAGAGGAGGTACATTAACGCTGAAAAAATTACTGAAAATATGCGATAAAAAGTGTCACTGAGATGTGTTCGACTACCTGCTGTGTAAAGCCGAGATTTTACATTGTTTAAAGACAAACCCACTTTTTCAGTGCCTTCTTTGTTCAACTCATAATAAAACACACTTGCAGTGTGCTAATAGGAAGTGTGAGTCATACACTATAGTTAACGATGGCGACAGAGCCCAGAGGGGTCGTGGAGGGATAGTTTGTTCTTCTGCTTGCTATATCACTCCAGTCCATTAATAAGGCACCAAAAGTTAGGATAAAAAGACTATTATATTAAATTCTCTATGTGCGCGCGCTTGCGCGCGCGTGTGTCTGTGTGTGTGTGAGGTGTTGATGGTGACTTCTTCTGAATACAGATTTTTAAGACTGACATAACCTCAAATCCCCATGGTCTGTCAGAGATGGGCAACTCCGGTCCCAGAGAGCTCCACTCCTGCAAGTGTTGTGAGTTTCCCTGCTGCAACACACCTGACTCGCATCAGACTTAATTAGCAGACTTGTGCAGAGCTTTCACATCAAACTCTGAATAAGTCTGCTAATTACATGCTTTGGTTTAAGTTAGGTGTGATGCAGCAGGAAAAGCAGCAGCTCTCTATGATCGGAGTTGGTGACCCCGGGTCTATGTATTAACCAGAATCAGTGTTGCCCCTTTAGTGACTTTGTCACCACAAGTATTCAGTCTCCTCTCGTGAGTCATTTTCAAAAGAAGCAACTAGTGTCAGATCTGGTGGCTTTTGGATGCTGGTATTCTACAGTCATTTAATAGACACTTCCTCCAAAGCGACTTATATCATTTAGGTACATCTTTTTTCTTTCTTTCCAGTGAAAGAAAGCTCATCTCATCTCTAAAGTTGAAGTCAGCCCATAAGACGTTCAGCTCTGCTCCCTGACCAGGCTGAAAATGCACAACTGGCTAATTCCACCCTGGTTTATTAAATATAAATGCCTTTTTATTGAAGAGTGAGAAGAAAAACATGCTTAGGTCCCCATTAATTACCGTGACATATAGATGTTTTTAATTTTTAAAATAGACTTAATAAACTGAAAAAAAAGAAAATATTGACAGAATAAGTTTTTTTTGTGTTCTAAGCATATTAGTAAGGGACTTACATGGGGGTGGCTGTTGGTTAGTACCTGGTAATACCTGCGAGTTTGTACGGTGATAGTAGCCTGGAGTTGCTGCCTGCTTACACTGTCCTTTCCAGATGGCTCACTCAATGGGACCCTGTCATGGCAGCTAATTGTCTGCTTGTTTGTGGTCCCTAAGCTGTTCGAATTCTTATGGCATTTGCTAATTCCTCATTTCATCCATTCCACACAGCAGTTTTGTGGCAATAGGATTTTTTTTTTTAATTTTATTTTCAGTTGTACTTATGATATTGTGAAAATAAGCTTTTAAAATTGTTAAACTGAGATTGAGAGTGACGAATACTTCAAGCTTTTTCTAAGTCAAATTAGTCGCCTACCTCTCACATCAGAGATAAAAAAACACCCTCATGTTTACCAATAAATGCTCTGAACATGATGACTTAAACAGAAATAGGAATTATTTAAATATTTCTAGTTCTTATAAAAGATTTTTTTCATAGATTTAGTGCACGGAGAAGCCGGATGCACGGGATTTATCCTTTGCTTGTCCTTTATTCAGCAGGTAGTGATAACAACGTACCAGCAGGAGAGCTTTCAAGCCGGTAGTCGCCGTGGCAGGTTGAAAGGGCATGTGAGACAGGCGCAGATGTGCCAGGTCTTTTATATATATATATATATATATGTAAAACTTCAGCTCGAGGTAAACATAAAAGCAACAGAGCTAAGACAAGCTCCAACTATGAATAAGCTTAAATATGCTGTAAAATATAAGGTCACACGTAACTGAGATAAAAACATCAACAAAGCAAACAAAAAAGAAAGCAAATGTAATTCTAGCACTGATTGAAACAGGGTGTTTCATTCTGGGTGATTAATAATGCCTTCCACACAATCTACAGGAGAAAACAATATAGAATAGCTGAAACATCTCAAAATGCACATATGCACTAAAGAAAACGATTGTTTTTAAACTGACATGTTTACAGTAAAAGTGAACATTTAAGTTGCTCTGGTCATCTGCAAACATTTCAGGCATACTTCAAAATGTCCAGAACGTTTAGAGAAAGAGTCCTGACTTCATCCTAAACCAGCAGATGAACAGTTGATCTGTGAGAAAGACAGAGAAGCTCTTTACTCTCATTCTCTGCATTAGATCTAACTGCTGTTTGAAGCAGTGAGGTTTAGGAGAATACTGAAAAGGAAAAAGACATCATACCCAGAGAGATAATGGAAACACACAAATAAACAAGGCCAACATGACAGGGAAGGTGACTGTCGCTGTTTTTAAACTGTAATGAATGAGAATAAAATTGTAGCAATACCGGAAGTCATTGGGAGCAGTACAATCACTGGAAGAAGTACACACAC
>JBAMIG010000005.1:8452439-8465515 GCA_037177335.1 Kiunga ballochi
ATTTATATATATATATATATATATATATATATATATATATATATATATATACACAGGTATGATATTCATCATTTAATTCTAATAATAATTATATTCTAATTTAAGTTTATTAATCACCAAATGATCACTGGTTCCTACTTTCAAATCTCCTACAGTTATTAGCTGGCCACTGATTTTCATGTTTGTCCATATTTTCTTCAGTTGTTTTTGGTCTGCTTCACTTATTAAACCTATTAAACGCTTAACCTTCCAAAATTTGCTCTTTTTTTTCCATGTTTAATAATGTTTCTTTTAGCAAAAGCTGAAGATAAGTGAGATAAAAACACGTGCAGGAATTGATAACTTGCACTGCTTGTTTGGATTAATTGTGTGTGATACTGAGCATTAAAACAGTATTTTATCCAGCATGGAATAACACACATGAACAGAAGTGCTCTTCAGAGTTAGTGCTTGTTATTGAGTCATGTCCAACTGCGGAGAAGAAGCCCGCGTAGACCATGACTCAGTGGGGTCAGGCGCAGTCTGCAGGCTTTTTTTCTATCTTTGTTTTGTTTTCATCCACCTCCTCCTCCCACTTGCTTTGAGGCTTGTACCTACATGTGCATCCCATTCAATTAGATGCAATGATTTATTTATTTAGGAGAGATACAGTATCAGAGAATTCATTTCACTCCAGGCTCTTTGCCCTGTTCATATCAACCTAAGGTGAGTAATCTGATGTGAAAAGGTGCATCATCATTTAATACCTTTTAGGTAAATCCTCTGAGGTAACATTTGTGAATTCCTGCCCCTTTAAGCATCATAGCAAGGACTGCTTTGTGTGTTTAGGTGTGTTTGACCATGTGTGTTTTTGTATCCTAGAGTCAAAAAGTCAAAGAGACAAAGCAGGGTTGGGTGATGTCAGTTCTCTACAACTAAATGATCAAATGCCTGGGAGAGAGCTACAGCTGGGCTCCTGGGAGAGAAGTGCAAAGCTATTTATAGACCTGATGAGGTGTCATCTCCAATATAACTCTCAGCACCGCTGTATTATCTAACTGATGTATCAGAGTAAGGCACTGAATGCCGCTTTAAAATCACCAATGAGGTTGTTGTTGGTGTGTTTTTAGGAATCGTCCTTTAGTTTAGTAGTTTTGGGTTTCCTTCAAAATAAATCAGGTGCACACTTACTAATCCATGGAAACACTGCAAGGAAAATGTAAATGGTCAATAACATGTAAACCAAAGAGTCATTTAGTTAAGGTAGTGGAATAAAAGTGATTCGTTCTTTGATTAAAAGCACAAACACAACATCCAGCATAAGTTATTTCAGTATCATGTGTTTGCAAACTTTTTTTTTTGTTTGTTTGTTTGCATGTAGGAATCAGTGAAATCTGACCTTTTCATCATTGCTGTGATCAACACAATTGTTGTTGTGTGTCTGCAGTGAAAGGAAGATTGGGACTGGGCAAACTGGAATAAACTTAGATATTTTTGAGCACCAACAAAGAGCTTCTCTGAGGGCATTCAGATTTCCATTGTAGGCCATTATCTTATGTAACGGTGCCTGACCTTTATAAAAACCTACATCCTGATCACCTCTGGACAGCATGGGGAAGTGCCTGAGCGGCTAAGAAAAAAGTGTGATCTCAGCACGGCTGTGAGTTCTCCCCAATAGTTCCCTTGCATGTCACTTATCACAATCTTGTTCTTGTACTTCACCTTTTTATATTCACTACTTCCACTGTGTCCAAAGAGTACAGCGTAGTGCCCGAGGACTGGTAGAAGGAGGGGAGAATCTCAGGTCATGCATTAGGTAACTCCATCACAGGTGTGTTGTGTCTCATAGTTCCAGCACAGGATACAGTGGAGGGTAACATGATGCCATCGGACAGAATCATGGAGTTAAAAGTCGCAAACAGGGCACAGATCCTCCTTGCTGTTTGCTGTAATGTTTTCAGTCACAGATAAGAGCTGTTTTCAGTCCTGTGCAGTTATTTATATATATATATATATATATATATATATATATATATATATATGGGATTCCTCCCTGCAGTGCAATGCAAAGTTTGCAAACTTTCACTAACTGATCAAGGTAACTTAATGTTTAATGCAAGCTTCTTCTCTGAAGCTGAAGTTTTCACATTATATGAAATTAGTTTGACCCATACCTGCATAGGAAGTGTAATTTAAATCTAGTTAATTTGAAATGCTGAGGAAGATGTATTAAAACATGCAAAACCCCAGTTTGATCCTAATTCAGCATAACCATTTTCCCACTTTCAGTCCTGATGCATTCACTTGTACATATTTATATAGCCTAATTAGTATGCATGAATTTAGCTGAGCATTAAATAAAAAAAAAGTGGGACTATTTGAGTTTTCATCCTTTTACTTTCTTAAACAAGCTGCATCTTGTTATTACCAATAAGAAGTTGGAACTGCTTTAATATAATTTGCACACTTGAGGTCATTACCATTTAAGGGTACTTAAGTGACTTATAATAATCACAGAGTTTAACGTTCAGATAAAGGCATGAAAAAAACAAATGAGTTCTTCTTATATAAACATTTCTGCATCGCATAGAGAAGCAGGTGTTTTGTTTCATTTCAGCATGATACCTGCTGGGAGGTATCCAGTGAGGATGAAAGGTGTGGGGGTGCTGTGAATGGCAGCCCTGGATTTTGGAGGGTTAGTGCTGCGACAGATGGGCCTCCTCCACACCTCTCAGTGATGACAGCATACCTGATGCACCGCACAGAGACAAAACTGAGCTGCAACACCTGCCATGTGTGTTTTCATATCATGGTATAGCTGTGGGGGGTGACAGCGGATGATTTTTACAATGTGGGTATTGCTATACACGCTTCATAAAGTGGTCGTGGATTGTAAAGTTTTCCTTTTTTTAACTTCCAAAGTCATAAAGCAGCTTTTACTGTTGTTTCATCATTCATTGATTCCCCTGACCTGCTACCATCAGAGACTCGATTCACGGTTTTGCTATAAAATATATCAGCATTCAACAAGTGTACAAATATAACAGTGGTCCAACCTGCCAACTTCATTGCTTTTAATCATTTTAATTTATGATTTTATTATAATTTTTGCTATTGATTGCTGCCTTTTAAACATTTAAACTTGCCTATCCCATACCACCTGAGCCATATAGTGATACCTAGTGGCTACATAACTGAATGATGCTCCTCTGCTATGAAGGAAAGAGTGGGCTTTTAAAAGGAAATAAATCATTTTCATGAGAAGTCATTATTTGTAAAATAACCATAAAGATTGCTAATTAAAATTTAAATATATTTTTCCATATTTCCCCTTTGTATTTGTAAATCTCTTGTGCAATTGTATTTTCTTTATGGTTTAATCTTCCTATTTAGCTTTTGTGTGACACTTTAACCGTGATAACCAATAAGACCTGCTACTCAATGTAACCAACTATCTCACTATTTAGACACACATACACAAATCTCACAAATTTCACACTTTTTCTTCTTCTATGCTTTCAATTCACCCATTAATCTGTCATTCTGCACCCAGGCCTCCTTCTAAAAGCTTGTGATGACTTATTAGGGAGTTTAGATTCACACATAGATATTAGCTGAACCCAAATGAAATGCGATAAATTGAGTAAATATGGATGTGTGTGTGTGTGTGTGTGAATAAAGAATACTGCCATGCATGTCCGATTTGATGTAGTAAAAGCTCACTACAGTACAGATGCTAGTATGCAAATACTTTAAGGTTAGGAGGAACCTATTTAGCATATTTTATTGTATTTTTTAATGAAGTGTATATAAAAATAGCATGAATTCTGGCGTTAGATGTTAGATACAGTCGTCACTTTCAGCACAAATGTTTGCTCATTAGATACAAAAATCATCAATTGTTATTGAACATATTGTTGAATCATTCTGCAGTAAAGACTTCTACTGATAAGTCCTCACACTGCAGGGTTAGACTGTAATAAGTTTTATATGAATGTTCCATTAAAAAAACAATGTAACAAGAATTTAAAGCAGAAAGTATTTATTTCACAAACACGTTTGACCGTTTTCCTTCATTCTTAATTTACAATAATTAAACAGAATAAACAGTATTAAATCATTTTAGAGTTTATTATTTTTATTGGGTTTCACATTATTTCACTGTAAAATCTAATGCATTTTTTTCAGTGTTTTTTTACATTTTGCTATACTTTATGGCACAAACTTTCAATTCCTGAGCTGAGAAAGAAATTCTTCTGAAAAAGTTAACTAAACCTGAAAAACAAATTAGGAAGCTCACAAAGTCTAAAGAAAAGTATTGAAGGACCTTCATTAAGCATGGTAAAGTATTGCTGAAGTACACCTTTAAAAGATTACAACACAACCTGGCTCTCTCTGAAGCAAAATTAGAAAAAAACAATTAGACTGAGACTTTACAGAACTGTGTAACTTGCATATCCTTGCTCTTTTTCCATCTACTACATATAATAATACTCCAGGATGATCTAATTCTATGTTTTTGATAATAAAGCGAATTAAAATCATGATAACTTGAAACATGATGGCTAAGCTGCTCCTGACAGCTATGAGATGACTGGCAGACTGATTCAGCAGTCTCGCTCTGCACAAGCTCATCTTTATGTAATAAAGTGCACAAAGCATTTTCATTAACCTTCCATGAAAAAGATAAAAAGATGGAAACAGATGCTTTTTTTTTTTTAGCTCCAGTGTTTCATTTGCGTGATCCTCTGATACGATATGTTATTGAAAATTGAAGCTCAGCCATGTAGGCTGGCAAACAAAAGGAGCATGAAATAGCTTTCATGGGCACTGTGCAGCTGCCACAGGTAAAGCAAGACGACTTGTGATGAGTCACGTTTCCATAGCAACACCTTAGATAACTTATGGCACGATCTCTAGCAGCACATGCTCGCCATGTAGAGGCAAATACCTTTCACAGGTTATTATTGCAATTAAAAGAAATTATAAAGCCACAATAATCTGCTGTTTTTTTAAAAACTTGCATAATAAAAAAGAAAAAGCAGATATAAATGTTCAATTAATTTTATAGGGTCTATTTCTTTCTTTCTTAAAATCTATGCAACAAGATGTATATTTTCAGCAGCATCTAAAGGCTGAATTGCTAGGCTTAACATGTTTGCTCAATAATTAGCCAGCAATTAAACTTCTGATATCTCCTATAAACAAATGGTCTCATCTGCTCACTGATAGCCCCCGTCTATCCAGCCTGAGCAAACAGGGTGGTTTGGTTCTCCACAGGTGGCCGAAGCTCTGTCAAACCTTGTGCTTTGTACACAATGAGCCCTCTTTTATCTAGAGACCAAAAGGAGTGGAAGGAGAGATTGCAGGGATGAAGAAGAGGCATAAATAGATTGCTTTGACCCAGAGAGGACAGACCACATAAGGCCACGTCTGAAGGGGACTCCTTTAGTGTTTTATTAATGATGCTGTTGGAATTGTCTTGTCTATTTATTGATTTCTTTATCAATGTTTTCATGCAGTAAATGATTTTATTTATGAAGCTTTGAAGTATGTACATTAGCTTCCTGCTTCCTGGATGCCTTTGCAAAAGAAGTGATGATGTTTTCCTCAGATTTAAAAAGAGCTTTTCCTTCATTTGAACCACAACTTTGAAAAAAATTGTCAAAATGAGGTTTGTGACCACAGATTGAGAGTGAACATGTGAACAGTGAGCATGATGACTGTTTCTGCTGGTGGTTGCGCTCACAGGGAGAACAGCGCTACAGCACCCCGTAACCCGAGTCTGAGTGGAACAGATTGACAGTGAGTCTCGGAGCACAGTGAACAGACACACTGCATTCATTATCATTAGGTGACAGGAGTGCTTTGAAGCCAGTCTGGGCTCCAGTGGGCAGACACAGCCACCCAGCAGGCACATGACACCACATTATAGCTTCTGCAACAACCTTTGAATAGAGCTTCATAAAACCATGCAGGCACACTGATGAAGAAAATACTACTTAACAGGCTTTTAACAGGGAGGGTGTAATGAACAGCACAGGCCTTTAGAAATGATGCGGAAAGAAAGGACTAATGTGTCACTGCATATGAAGATTTTAACACTGTGGCAATATATTACAGGAGTAAAACAAAAGGCTTTTTAGGATGCGAGTTAAATGATGTCTGTAGCGTTTTTATGCACAAAAGAAGCCACCCCATTTCCATTTCAAAGAGAAAAATCTAAATATTGCAGATTAAAAGTTTAAGCTTTAACTCAACACTCTTTAAAGCTTTTTGGAAATAAATGTCAGTTTAAATGACAGAAAACTGCCAAACCTTAGTCTAAATGCTTTATTCAGTCAAAGAACTTGTGATTTAAATAATCCTGAAAATAATGTTTATACTTTTTGAGCATGTCTATGCTTCCAACACACAACAGACTTTCCTAAATTGTGGCAGATTTATTTTATGGCTTTATTCTCACAAATGTAATCTTGCAAGATTTTTATTATAACGATGTTTTCTAAAGATTTAGGTGACCTAAAAGGTGCGGGTCTGGCTTTATTATTTCCAAGCTGCCTCTGAAGGCATCAACTTTTTTGTGCTAATTGCTAATGCTCCTCACTTAAACCGCTCTTCACTCCTGTGGTTTGATTTTCTGTGCGTTCAATCTGCTGAGATGTTAAGGTAAGTTTCTCATACAATTTAATTCAGATTCCCTTTACACTTCAAAGGCCCTGCATACAACACAACATATACATGCAAAATGTAAAATAAAAAAAAGTAGTTGAATGACAACTAAATCTGTTGCCAGAGGCGATTATAAAAGCAGAAAGAATGTAGTGCACATGCCATACCTGAAGTGGGCAGTAAAGCTTTAACGATTTACACAGGTGCGTGCCCAATCTTGTCAAACCAAATGGATCAAAACAGAAGTGTTGCATGCTAACTGCTAGTTTTCTGGTGCACGTAAACGTATATTCTGGCTTCACCCTACCTAATTAATTAAAAAACATGCAGCTGCACAAGCATGACACAGAGGTCCACCATTGTTGCTGTGCAGGATCAGAGTGCACAAGTGAAAGATGCCACTGTAACACAAAGACTCCAGTTTACACAGACACAACTCACCTTACATTGCAAGAAAATTTCACTCTGGAGGTCATTGTTAGATTTTTGTGGTTTATCCACCAACAACTCTGTAACTGTGTAAACAAGCAGACCAAAATATAACTTTTCTGTTTTAATGTCTTGGAGTTGCAGTGTAACGAGAGTAGAAGTATATATACATACATGTAGACGTTGAAATATAAACAGTTTTTGTATTATTGTGTTCATTTAAATAAACTTTTTAACCCAAACTGGCTCTGATAATACCTTTGGTTGATGCTGCTTTTATGACCAATCCTGGCACCCTCACCCGCCACCAAGAAACCCAGGGATTTTCTACAATGGCATTTCTGATGTACTGTGTAACCTGTTTGTCTTTATTTTCTATACAATTAAACATACTTTTGTACTCCTGTTAAGCAACAATTAATAAGAAAAATAAATAAAGCACATCTTTGTAAAAAGGTAAGCCTATTCCTGATGTCAGCTGACCAATTACAAGGCCTGATGTGGAAACATCTGTATCAGAACAAAACTTTATCTTTGCTCATATTAAAGATATATAGAGTAATAAATATTACAAAAAAAAACATTACCTGATCCATTTTTACCAAATGATGGTGCATTTTGAGTTACTCAGATATTCTGCTCAAACCACTTTGAACTTCTGGTGACTAAAAGTCTGTTATTAGTTTGGTTAATCTAACAGCACTTTTGTTATTAGCAGAATTATTTTTCTCAGGTGAAAAACTCATGTCTGTTATCTTTTACAGAAAACATTAAAACATATTTTGTTACTGCTTGTATTACTAATAAAAACCATTTGCAGTGCATTCACAGACATGACCTAACAGCATTTAGGCATGACAGTAAAATGATACGAGGTCAGCAACTTAAGCATTGAGCTTAGACTTTCCCCAGCACATTGGTGGGAATCCGGAGATGTTCCTAAGGTAGCCGAGAAATAGAATCTATCCCACCTGACCTGAGTCTTCCCTGGGGTGTCCTCCTGCAGGGACATGCTGGGAACACCTCACCAGCGAGGTGTCCAAGAGGTCTGCTAACCAGATGCTCTCCCTAAGAGATAGGATGAAAAACTTGATCAATCAAATTACTAAGTTTCTCACTCTATCTTGTATTGGAAATCTTGTCCTTTCTACACTACCTGAGCAGGTGAGTGTAGAAACACTACCTGGCTGACAAAGAATCACTATTTGGATTCAACTAAGCAAATAGGTACAAGCCTCGTATTGGATCATTTCTGTGTGTGATTGTCTTTCATGCTGGCAACCAGTTATTTAACCCCAACTGGTGCAATAGGTTCCTTCTCATTTGCAAAACAATCATGTCTAAAGACACATCCTGTGGTCGAGGAAAAGATGTTAGTCTGAGGAGAAGAGGCAAGTAAGAGCAGAGAAAACATCTAAGGAGATTGTAGAAACTACAAAATTGGGTTAAGAACTGTCCAACACATTATTAAAAACTGGAAGGATAATGGGTACTCATCGTTTTCCAGGAAGAAATAGCTGGAAGAAAATCTCAAATGATTGTGATCAGTGATTTTTTAGTAAAATAAATCAAAGAAAAACAACAGTAGAAATATGGGCTGTGTTTAATAGTGACAGTCAGAGCATTTCCACACGCACAATACGAAGGGAACTCAGGGATTGAACTGAACAGCTGTATAGCCTTAAGAAAACTACTAATCAGTGAGGCTAACCCAACAAAAAGGCTTAAATTAGTGAGCATATAGATTGGACACTGGAGCAATAAAAAGTCATGTGATCTGATGCGTTCAGATTTACGCTGTTCTTGAGGAATGGATGCATCATGATAAGAAGAGAGACGGATAAAGTGATGCAGACATCATGTCTGTACAAGCCTGTGGGTCAGTGTTATGATGTGGGGCTGCTGCTGTTGGTCAGGTCTCGGTTCAGCAGCAGGATGTGCTCATAGAATGAGGTCAGCTGATACCTGAATATCCTGAACAAGTCATTCCATCAATGGATTTTCTTCTTCTCTGATGGCATATTCCAGAATGACAATTAGGCTCATATTGTGAAAGACTGGTTCAGGAAGCATGAAACATCATTTTCCCACATGGATTGCCCATCACAGAGACCTGACCTTAACTTTATTGAGAACCTTTAGGATGTGCTGGAGAAGGCTGTGTGCAGTGACCAGACTCCACCATCATCAATGCAAGATGTTTGAGATGATTTATGCAACACTGGATGGAAATAAATAGTGTGCTTCTTGTAGAAGCTAATCAAAACAATGCTATAGCAAATGCATGCCACAACCCAAGCTAAAGGCCGTCCAACAAAATATTGGAGTGTATGTTTTTTTTTTTTTTGGCCAGGCGTTGCAGATCTACCAGTAAATCGAGAGATTCACTTTCTAGCTCAGCTTCTCCTTCACCCCAACAGATAGGTGCCAGCACAGATCTACCTACTGATCTCATGCTCCATCCATCCCTCATTTGTGAACAAAAAACCCCCCAATGCAAACCGCTCCACATAGAAATCATTTTATAGTGTTAAGAAGCTGGATAAATGTCTTGTGATGACTTGTCTTTGATCATTTATATTTGCAACTCAGAAAAGTTTCGTGTAAGTAAGTAGAGAATCATTTGTTTCCAGCTGTGAAAGAGCTGCAGCCTATAGAGCAGATGTGCTCTCTAGATATGAAAAGTGGAATAAAAACAGAAGTTATGTTTAACTTTTCCTTATGAATACTCTTTTTGTCTGGCATAAGGTAGGTCTGAGTTTCACTGTATAGATTCATGGAGGTTTTGCATTGAATGTAGCTTTTTATGATATCCCCTGGTTTTAGGTGGATTAATGTTTATTATTCAATAATGCTGTGGAGTGAGCATGTTTTTAGTAAGGCTCATTTTGGAAATAAGATTGTTTTTTTTGGGTTACAGTACAAGCTACTGAACAGATAATTTGGTCCAATGAGAGATTGGTTATGTTCTACCCTTCAGCTAAACCTTTTTCCAACTTTTTAAAAAACTGTTTTTCTCCATTTTTAAAAACGCTATTAGGCTCAATCTCCTACTTGAGTTGTCTTTGCTTTCATAAGTAAGACAAAAGTTCAATGAAATGCATTAGATTTTGTATAACAGGTTGTGATGAGATTACATTTAGCAATACACTGAGTGTTTGAATAAAAATATATATTTCAACCAGCTTTTCCTGTGAACTTTTGTGGTAAATACAAACGGTTTAAGTACGGCAAGTACTGTGAACACACGCACACACAGAAAAACAGATCTGCCAAACCTTCATCAGAGGCATGTTTGTGCATCTCCCAGTATAAGATATGGGATTTTACTCATCTTGTCTAACCTTTAGTAGAATCGGGTGTCCTTAAGACGCCCCCAGCATCGCCTGCATCCAAAAACATGTGCTCCAATGATCCATCAAGACATTCTTTCAGGCTTGGATGCTCTCTGAGGTGTGGAGCTCAGTGTAGTGACTCATTCTAAACATGTTGAATGAGTCATGCAAAAACAGTCCCTTTACACCCTGCTCCACGTCGGGACAGCCACCTTATGTCCTGGCAGAAGCAATTAAATAATTAGGTAATGCAATTTATGTAAAAAAAAAAAAGAGTCTTATCGGTTTGTTGGGGTCCAGCAGGAAAATAAAGACTAAAACAAATTGTGTTGTTTCTCATTGTGTGTCGTTTCTGCAAAAGAAGTTATTACTAATACATGACTGCATTTGTAGTAGGTTCCCAAGTGTGTGTTTATGTTTGCCTGCTCCTAAAGCGACTCCCACTGAATGTGTCCATAAATAAAAATGTGTTTTTATTGCACCTGAAGATGCCTCTTTGGGGAGAGGGAGTGATTATGTAATTTGTCACAAAAGACAATTTTGCTGGATTTCTGAAGAGCTGAAGGATATAAATGGAAGAAGTTAGGTCACCTGCTTACATATTCTGTCATATATGTTCATTGGTCAGGTGCAGCTTTGATGCATGGACACTTTGATAAATAACAGCTGCAGCTGAGGAGTGAAAGCGTTGTACAAAACATTACTTTGAAGAGCTGGAAGTTGACAGATGAATGATGAGGGGGTTAAAGAATTATGTCCAGCACAATGACTCTATTTTTTACTTTAAATGAAAGCAGAAAAGTCACAAACCTTAATCTTTGCATTGACAATAACAGCAATAACACACTTAATTTCTGATAAATGTTAGTTTTTTTAACTGATGCCAGCTCTTAGGGCCATTCATTACTGCAGCATGTTTCATCCCTTTGTGTCACTCTGTCCATCAAGAGACAAAAGACTCATTTAATCCAATGCTCAGACATTTCCATCAGTGGTTTATCATTTATTTAGATTCATTTCACAAAAATTAGAAGGATTTTAGTGATTGGGCAGCTGTGAAAAATCATTATATCAAAGAGTTTGTGTCATGAGTCGTGACTGAGAGGAGATAAGGAGGAGGAACCGATGTGTTGGGCTAGTAGTTGTATTACTACTGTTTTTATAGCAGTTTTTTCAAAGGAACTAAAGCACTGAAATAGCAGGCTGGGAAAACAGTTGACCCAAAACTAAATAACAAAACAGTCCCATGATCCAAGGCAAGAATCTATGAGCAAAACAAGAATATTCATAAAGGGGTAATAATGACTGATGTGTCGGTAAAGTTCCCTGAGATGATGATTGAGTAGTGTCGCCATTCAAATAAAGCTGAATTGAATTGAATAAATGAATAAATGAGTAGTAGGTGAGCCAACCAGCAACTAAAAAATAGGAGAAAACAGAAGCAGGAAGAACAAACAAGCAAAAAATTCAAAAAGAAACGAGACTAATCCTATAAACCGGTGAAAACACAGAACAGAATAACATCTCTCACGAGAACACAGATACCCCGACCTAAACCTCTGCAAAATCAGACTAAAAACCATATAACCCAACAAAACTCCAGTAACTGAACAAAAACTTGCATATTATGTTTGTAGCCAAACATCATGATCGATTCTGCTACACTGACAGATGCCATTACTTTTCATTGTGGTTCATGCAGCATTAAAAAGTGTTACATAACCGTAATCAGAGCAGGAAAGGGAGGCTTAGAGAAACCTCCACACCACCATGCAATTTCTTGCTGTACCTTAAGCTTAATCTTTAATTAAGCATAAGGTACAGCTTTGATTCGTCCTCACTTAGGCTGTTCTATTTTCAGCTGGCATCGCCCACTCTTACCCTCTCCAGGGAGACACGGGAAGTCTTTACAAGCAATGCAAAGACTAGAAGACTCCTGTCAAAAGTGTGACAGGGATTAAAAGAGACCATTTTAAAGCAGACGTTCTTTTCACTCACATGCACGCTAGAGTGGCTGAGTGATTAAGTGATACTGCCAGATTAAGCTTCTTGTAATAGTATCAGAGATGAGGCAAATCAAATAATTATAAGTCAAAGAGGACATTTGCTGATCCAGAATGTAGCGGATTTCTATGTTGTGTTTTGTTTTTTCTCTGCTTCTTCATTATAAGCAACATTGTGCTGTAAATACCTTGGCTTAAAATAGATGGAACTCATATCACAATCAGACAACTCAGACAATCTAGAGGTTAATTTCATGCCTGTGCAGCACAGCTGAAGAGGCTGACAGGTAGAATTACAGCAGCTAAACATGTGAATGTAATGGTAATTTCTTGTTTACATTACAAAAGATGGCAGCTGTGTCTCAATCAGTGCACTAACATTACTCCGCGCACTGTTTGGGTGCGTAGTGCGTTTACACTGACATTTAAAGTGGAGCTAAGCTTCCTGAAAGAGGCTAACCCCGTCCTCTGAGCAGGTTAGAAAAAAATGGGTGTGGCCAACAGACACAATAGGGGTGTGGTCAAATGTAGGGTGGGCGGGGTGTTAGATGAGGGTGGGGTCAGTGCTCCTGACAGTAACAGCTAGCGTAATTTTTTTTTTTTTTTAACGTGTCTTGTCCACAATCAGCAGGCAGAATGATGGTCTGGATGCTGTATT
>JBAMIG010000005.1:8481156-8507992 GCA_037177335.1 Kiunga ballochi
ACCGGACAACCGAGAGGGCAGCCCGCGCACTCGGGCGAAAAAACCCCCAGGACCTGCCACAGGTGCCACCAGGAAGAAAACCGGCCAGACCCTGAGCGCAAACACAGACCACCAACAGTACCCAGGAAACCTCCAGAGGACCACACTGGGACAGCCACCGCACCCAAGCACAACCCGTCCATCACAATCACGGTTGTTGCTCTACTTTAAAATTGCACAGAATTAAACAGTGTTACTAATGTATACAGTATTTTTATATCATCATAATATTATATATTTGCTTAATATTTACAAAATGTATTGACTTCTTGTCATTACTGCTCACCACAGGTAAGTAGTAATTATTAGTTTCCTTCATGGAAAATGTAGAAACCAGTCATCTTAAACATCCTGCACTTGTTTTTATTTAAATGGCTTCTGATATTTCTGATAACAGTTCTGATATTATATGTATTCACTGTATTTAATTACCTGGGCTAATACTATGCCTAACCTCAAATACACAACACATTTTAAACTCTTAATCTAAAACTAAACTACATGTAGAAGCACTGTGGGAAAACATGCCTGCATCCAGTCATCTAGCTTCTACACAGAACCAAGTCTAGTAGAAATAACTTGACGGCTACAAGTCAATATCCATTTCTCCTCCTACATTGTGACTTACAGGTGCGTGTCTTCTTTTGTAGCGAAGAGGCAAACAAGTCATTTTTATTTATTTATATTCTGACATAATCAAACATTTTACATGCTGACTGTGGAGTCTGTCTTTTCTGCTCACTCTAAGGTGCATCAATCTGAATGACTGACTCCATTACTGATGCACCAGACCAGAAAACGTTTATTACAATGGTCAGCTTCTTTGTAAGCCTACCCGTTTGGTTGATGGTATTCTCAAGCAGTCTTCTTCAGTGTGGAAGCCGCACACTCTGCTGACCTCGCTGATGAAGTCGATGTATTCCTTATACTGAGACTTCTTACACTGGCGTCTCTGGTACTTTGCATAGAAGTCAAAGAAACAGCAGGGCAGGACAAAGTAACGGCAGGAGTAAGATGACCTGCAATTTGAACGTTTTTACCCAGAGTTATGGAGAAATGTACTGATTCATGAGATTTTAACTGTTTAAGCACTTACCCGGCCCTTTTTTTTTAAACACTCAAACAACAACAAGACATTATCTCAAGTTCTGATCTTTAATCAGGAAAAGGCTAAAGCAGATTTATAGGACTGGGATCAACATCGCCATCTGGTGGTCGTCTCAACAATGACAATTGTTAACGGGCACTCGAGGGAACAAACATAACCAGACACAAACACATCTCTGCTCATAATGTTATTCCACATATAAGAGATCAGCTGTAGAGTGGTATTGTTTCCCCTGTCTCACCTGGCTGCTATCACAGGGATCCATGGCGTGAGCTCGTCCGAATGGTTTCCAATCAACCAGTCTGTAGCCGGGAATAAGAAGCTCTCGCTGGGAGTAATTGCTTTTTCCTAAAATAGCAAAGACCCAAAAAGCAGAGGAGCTTTTCAGAGCATGCATGTTGTAAACTGGAATGGTTTTAGTCAGAATGACTCAGTGGAAACATTTATTACAGTCCTCTAAAACTGCTAATGCATCTCAAAGCAATAAATAAAATCTGATTTATTACATTATTTAAGTCAATAAACCTTTTTTTCCATTTGTTCTATATTTTTTAACATCATGGCACTAAAATCAAAGCTATTTAACTTTGTATCTAAACCATTTCATGTGTCAACTTGAAGTCACAAGCAAAAAGCACTGAAGCTTGTGCAGGAGATCTTCCAAAGGTTCAGCCCAGTGTATGGCAGCCCTGAGGGTCCAGAAATATTGCTCTGCCACATTCACTCACAAAAATCTGTCAATAATAGATGACTTGAGATGGAAGCAGCCAGCAGCTTGTTGTGAAATGAGCGACTGCAGCCGTGAGGCACACTGTGCTGTGCTCTCAGGGCAGGCTTCTTGGAGGCGTGCCAGCATGAGATGCCAGCATGGAAGCAGGTTGGTCTTTGAAAAGCTTGGAGCAAGTGTTAGGCAGGCGTCTCTAAAGCATACAGAGGTCTGCTTTCTGTAATATTAGTTTTAAAATAAAACAGAAAAAGCTCAATGTAGGGCTGCGTGTAATTCCCAAAAACACATTTGGATGGTTTTTATTTAAACTTCTAAACACATTTAAATATTTATTTTGGGAAAAAAAACTGGCCATGTAAACACATTTGTCAGTGTTTTTTTTAATTCATCCATTTATCCATTATTCACCCTCGGTGTTTAAAAGATGCTTTAAATTAGCAAATAAATAACATTAAAGAGGTTTATTTAGATGCAGCTTTCAAAATTATTTACAAGATCTTCATCAATGCAAAGTTTGCTCAATTATTAAGAGACTGTAAAATGTTGATTAAATGAAAAATGATAAATAATCCTTAAATTTGATTTGATTAATTTCCTGTTTCTCTTCTCAATCACCGCTGACCCACCTCCAGAACAGTCTGAGGGCCGTACATGTCCCAGATCCTCCTCCTGCGGACGTCAATGCCCTTTCCTGGATGCTGCAACACAAAGTGGCATAACGGTCAGCGGCTAATCTCACTCTGACCACTGTGTGTAATTTCAATTACCGCCGTATTGTGTGGGATTGGTTTTTGTAGGGTCACAGTGGAGACAATTTAATGTTCAGTGGCACAAGTTTGCTCCCCTCAACTCTAACGTCTTCATGTCATGAGCCTACTTACTGGTTAAAAAGGCCCTTTTTAAACATTACCATGTCAAGCCTTTGCTTATTTTACCTACACTTTTTATGTAAACCTTTTACTCAGCTCCTTCTAGCTTCAATTAATATATCAAATACACACTGAACACATTTAGCCAGGGCATATTTTTTCAGTCCAACATCTTAAGCACGTCTTATGTTTATACTGCAGGTGTGCAATGTTCAATCATGCTTGTTTAAACACACTTACTGCGTCTGTGTGTTTAACACAGAGACTGTATATAAAAGATGGATGCAGCCTCCTAGTAGATTCAAATTAATAAACTTTCTCATCAAGTTCTTTGCATTTATTACATCCAGGTGTGTTTAAGTAGGGTTGTCTCTAACACATGCAGGGTAGGGGTACATGAAGACCTGGGTAGAGAAACACGAGACGAGTTTTAAATAAAAGTATCCCCTCCCTCACAGAGGTCAGTTGTCAACTTGACCCTTTAAACCTAAAAACAAAATTTGTACCGAGCTGTAAACATGTTTATTTCTGCTGTGATTTTTGGGGATTTTTTTCTGTTTTGGAGCACCTGATGGAAGAGGAAAGAAGTGTCATTTTTAAGTTATTGTATTGGACATTGGGCTGCACGGTGGCCTCACAGCAAGGAGGTCGCCGGTTTGAACCTCGAACCTTCGATCCAGCCGGGAACCTTTCTGTGTGGAGTTTGCATGTTCTCTCCGTGTTAGCGTGGGTTCCCTCCAGGTACTCCGGCTTCCTCCCACGGTCCAAAGACATGCACCTTGGGGATAGGCTGATTGGTGACTCTAAATTGCCCATAGGAGTGAGTGTGAGTGTGTATGGTTGTTCGTCTCTGTGTGTTAGCCCTGTGATGGACTGGCGTCCCGTCCAGGGTGTACCACGCCTCTCGCCCGTTGGCTGCTGGGATAGGCTCCAACCCCCCCGCGACCCCACTAGGGACAAAGCGGTAGATAATGGATGGATGTATTGGACATTGTTGATTTTAAAGACAATATTTATCATTTTGCAATAAAACATTAAGTTGTATAAGAAAATATAAGTGCGTCTCAAAAATAAAACAATAAAAACCTGCACTTCTGTCTGTGTAAAAGGTGAAAAAGATTATAGTGACTCATCTAATCCTGAACTACTCAGTTTTTTTGTGCCTGTTGTGGAAAATCTTCATAAAACCATCAGGGATTAATAAACCCATTAAGCTTGTTATATTTTATGTGACTTATTATGCCGCAGCAGGAGAACAGGTTAAGCAGAGTAGAAGAACCTACAGAAGTTCAGTTTTACTTTAAATCGTCTCGTACATGTCACCCATGACGACAAGTCTAAGCTGCGACCCGCTGATTCATTCATTATGTGATAATTGTCTTTGAGATTTGAAAAATAAAAAGCCCTAACTCACCCCTTCATTGGTTAGTATGTGAACTAGGAGGCCATTTCCACAGCCCAGATCCACAAAGGACTGCATGGCAATGAGACTTTTCTCTGCTCTCTCCTCAGCCCACAACACCTGCAGCCACAGGGACAAAGATTCAAAGCTGTAAGGTCAGAGAGCTTCCTATCCCTGTAGTAAAATCCAATATACAGCTGCAACGTGTCACCTCCTGCTACCGCAGCTGGAATCGTATTGATTCACAGGGTTCACATTGATCCAGCTTTAGTTGCATGCGACAGATAAGACCATTTGCACAGACGCAAACATACATATACTAACATTCCTGTTATTTATACCAGTAACACACTACAATCTCTAATTCAGCCAAGAGAAAGAAAACTAAATTGAATCCATGAAAGCGTTTATTTTATGATTAAATAAGCATAAAAAATCAGGTATGAACCCACCAGAAGATATGTAGCAATGGCAACATCCTCATACACAAATTTCTCAGGATCTGTAACCTCAGGCCAAACCTAGAAATCATGATTTAAAAAAATGAAAAACATAACATTTGCACACAACAAAACATTAGATACTCTCAGACTTCCAGTTCGCCTCACCTTCACCATGGCCTTGTACTTCTCTTTAAGCTGCTGGTACGTGAAGCTGTACTTCTCCACTGGCAGCAGAGACAGGGTGCTCCCAAACTCGCTGCTCTTGCACTCGGTGGCCCAGCGCATCAGTTTAGGTAACAGATCTGAGGTCAGCCAGGGTAGCTTAGCATAAACAACGCCATCAGAGAACCACGCATCCAGAGTCAGCAAATGCAGCTCCAAAGCCCTGAAGATAAAGCAGAGGTCCGTTCCTAAAGTGTCGAACCAAGTAGGAAGCGAACACAGCAGCTAATCTAATACTTTAACACATTAGTAACCAATGACAACTGGTGCTGCTGGATCTTAGTGCTGCGTTTGACACAGTAGATAACCGACTGGGAAGTCTGGTGGGCCTTACATGTGCTATTTTAAAATACTTTTACTCCTATCTCGCAGACCAGCTGTTTTTTGTATTTATGGAAACTCCTCGAGAAATTATAAAATAGTCAAATAATGCTAATTAAATAATAATAGTGTCATGTCATTTTTTCTTCATATTTCTTAACACAAAAAGTGAAAGCTTGTTTTTATATTTGATAAGTATCTCTGCTCCAAAACAAGTGATTTTATTACACTATAAACTAGATTTTTATTGCAAGGGAGATATTTCTCACTCACCATTCTTCACAGCCATGACTGCAAAGCTGAATCTTGTAGATGTTGCCTTTCCTAAAAGACACTTTTTCCTCTTCATCCTCTTCAAATGGCAGAAAAATCACTTGCTGTGTGTTAAAGTCTGCAGTAGGAAAATATATATATTACAAGTGCACAAAGCTGACACAGGTTTAAGTTAAAGACAAGCTCTTACCTTTCAGTATGATCTCCTTTTGCAGGTTTCCTCCATAACTTTTTACTTTAGGAATAATAGTTCTGACACTAAATGACCAACATTTGTCCTGTTCATGTGTCTGTGCAAGCAAAGCCCCGCCGGAGAGGAAACACATCACATCCTGGAACAGTTCATTGTCGTCCAGTAGGGATCGTAACTCCTCTTTGCAAACATCTTTACTGTCCGTCTCCTTAACGCCACAAAGACGCTTGTTAACAACATGTGGTTTCTTTATCCACACATCTATTGCTGACCAGAAACCATTGGGAAGAGTCTTACATGCACCTGGAAACTTTATATCAAAGAGTTTGGGCATACCTGAGCATCAGGAGTTCACCACTAGCATGTGTTTACGATAACCATTAGGAAAAAACCTGTGAGCTTTTATGTCCTATATTCGTTGTAAGCGTTTAGACCTGAAAATTAGTTTTAAAACACAACTTCGAACTGAGTTCAAGCATAATTTCTGTGCATAGAAACGTAAACGTTTGATTTCAGGATTGTGGAAACGAAGTCCGTCTTGTCGCTGAGTGATGACGTATGTGTGCGACAGGAATCAGACTCACAATGATCCGCTAGAGGGCGCCATTATGGTGTGTAATACAAAGCAAAGCTTCAATCAGTGGCCAAACCAGTGTCATAGAACAATAATTCATTAGAAAATAATGCAAGAAACTATGTATTTTTTTTGAATAACCCAAAAAATCATATGATTATATACTGTTTCAATTTTATTTCAGTTTTATTTTATTTATTTTTTATTTATTTATTAATGCCTTCACATGACCCAATCCCTGAGATCACAATTTGGCTACAATAAAACAAAAAAAGTCAGCCAGCAGTAACATGTCATTTGCAGAAGAAGACCATAATGTGGTTATTTTGAAACTACTTTAACTAGAGACACATATCTATTACAGATATTCACATGGGGTACAACCCACCCCTGAGGCACTACTTTGTCTTTCTCATATGATTATTCTTTTTACACATAAAGACTATTGTATTAACCCTATCTTCTTCTCAATTAAATTCTTTCAATGGATATTCTTGTCTTGTTATTTGTCACACACGAAACTCAACAGAGTTTGTATACTGTAAATTGATACCACATAGCCTAACCTAAAACGAGAGAAGTATAAATACATACTTACATACTCTGCAGTGTCTCCAGGCAGCAACACAAATAACATCCTCTTCAATTCATACTTATCTGGAGGATTATGGAAGTCTCATCCTACCTACGAATAATTTTGATGTTTTAATTTTTTACCTGCTCATCAGTTATGCTTGTAATGGTGCTTGCTTAGCTCTTGAATCCATGACATGATGAAAGCATGTCATGTTCAGTCTTCACACATATTTGTATGTCTCTGTATAGTTAGTGTAGTTGACACTGTGTAAAAAACATTTAACTTTGTGACTGTTTCAGTGTTAAGTAAGTCAAGCAGGGAGGCGAAACTCGGGAAGATCCTGTACCAGGAAGTGCAGAGTTCAGAAAGGTATCACAACTGTGCTGCTCAGGCAGCTTGCATTCAAATGAAAACTATTTGTTAGGCTGAAACAATCCTGTCGAACTTGTTTGACTGCAGCCGACATGACAGAGAGGTAGATAGACAACAATAACCCTCTTTACTTGACTCATTGCTGAGGGCAGGTTTCACCTGAGTTCATACGTAATGAAATATGGACATCAGATATGGTGGTTAAGATAAATCACAAGTGTTTTAAAGAAATGATCTAAGTAAAAAACAACAGCAGATCAATAATCAGCTGTCTACACCCTGGTTGACATGTACAATTTAACTTTTTTCCTGTATCTTAAGATAATATTTAATAATTGAAGACAATATAAGATCAAATAAATTCTTAATTTCAATATAATCCCAATTAAAATAGTTTTAAACTATAATGAGATTTCTAAATAGGCTATATGAAGTGTTAAACAAGTTTACTGATAATGCAAAGATAATAATAATATTGGGTTTTACTTTTTTAGGTCTAAAATCTAGTTAACTTAGCAGTGCTACAACATTATTTCACTGAACGATGATAGTATATAAACTGCTTTCATACTGTTTTATAACAGATTTTGTTTTAACATCATCTGTACGGATTGATGGAGCATCAAAATGACTGTTTAAATGCTGCTTTTATTGTAAATTCCCTGTAGTATTGTGATACCATGTTACCTTCTAACGCAGTTATATTAGTGTTCAGGTGAGATCCGGGAAGGGGTGTGGTCTGTTGAGAAACAGAACAGAGGTGTAGGAGGTACAGGTGGATCACAGGTACTGTTTGTGCTACTCTAAGTACGGAAATCTACAAACTGTGTCGAAGAGAAACACATTCTGGACTTACACTTTCACAATAACCAGCTGAATCAAAAGGATGTTAAACGTTTAAGCCGGTTTGTGACCGAAGGGAAAGCCATCTGTCGACCACAGCAGAGGTTTGAACGCCGACATGGATCATCTGTCCCGGGGAGTGTGTGGTTGAGGAAACGCGACAAGCGGTACGGCATCGTCTTATTTTGAATACTGGTAAATATCACTGCTTAATCTGCTGTCTTTAAAAAGGGTCTTGACATTTAAGGATAAATAAATGTTTTTATAGGATGCCATAGATTATTTTCTAAGTTTCTATTGACAACAATAGCCTATTACTTATATTACTACTTTAATTAGGCTACACTAAAACCTTTTCAAAATTAACTTAATCTGACATCTTCTAAACCTTTTCAATGCACATGTAGCTACATTTCAGTGTTTAAGTATTTATTACACAATGTCTATCTAAAAAAAAAAAAAACAGTGTCTGAACCATAAATCTAGCACTTCATGTTCTGGTTTCAATGACAACTTGTATCTAAACAGTGCTCTTCATCCTTCTGATTGCGTTATGACATCATCAGACCCAGATTATAGGCTACGTCATGCAGAGCAAGCTTTACAACGTAGCATTGCTGTAATAAGTTTCTATGTCAATAATAGTTTTGAATGATGGAATTATTATTATTATTATTATTATTATTATTATTATTATTATTATTATTATTATTATTATTATTATATCTAAACATCCTTCATTCATGGGCCAGTCATTCAAACGTAATATGTTGGGATTTTGCTTATCAGGGTTTGATTAAATCTAATAATCGTGTTGTTCAAAAAGGAAAGGAGGATTCTGAAATCAGGATCGGACAATGTAATCCAATTGTGGTTTTTATTTGGGTAAACCCTTCAGATTAAAACCTTTTTTATAGAATTTGGATAAGTTTGATCTGAGGAAATAGGATTGTCCTGATCCTAACAGAGGATTTCAGGAAGAAAATGTGGTCAAACTTTCAGTTTGATCAAATAATACAACTTTTTTTAATCCCATCCATTTGCATATTCTGTACATGTCTTGTGCACCCATTATAGTAATAATGTTGATTTGAATCAGACAGCCTGCTGCCTGTTGAGCTTTTTGCCATAGTAAGGCTCTATAGTATAACATCCCCCCTAAAGTGAATTTAAATAAACGCAAATAAAACAAATTACTGTCATTCATCACTCCATAACCAGAGTGGAGCCAGTCAAAAGTCCTTCATACACGTCCATTCAGTTCCTCACAGACAGTAAGTGTTCTGTTTCCTCAACATAGCGCTCAGGTGCATCATTTACATCAGGGGTGCCCAAAGTGGGCCAAAATTGACCCGCCTGCACTTGTTGTTGGCCCTCTAGTAAATGTTCATATTTAGAAACCTACAGATCTTGATTAAAAGACATTTCAGAGCTTAATGACGGATGATAATAACATCTCTTACTAATGTCCATTAAGTCACTAGCAATGTATTTATGGTTGTATGGGTATAAATGGCTCACTAATTGTGTTTCTATTTATGTCAACTTTAATAATTAAAAGTTTAATCCTTGTATGTGTATTTCACATTTGTGCAGCTTGTTTTATATTAAAGTCAATATTTTCTTCACTTTTATTTGGTTTTATTAACTTGAAAAGATGACCATGAGTCTTTGCACACGCAGGCTCGCATGGAGAACCACACGCAGTGGCGTACAGACAGCTGCAATGTTTGGCCCTTGGCTCACTGGATCATTTTAAGTTTGGCCCTTGGAGACAAAAAGTTTGGGCACCCCTGATTTACATCATCACAGTAAAGGTTTAGGATGTTTAAGGATAAGTGTAAAATATCCTGGATCATTTTATCCAGATGAAATGTGAATAATTGGCCCCATGATGTCATATCAGTGTACAAAGCTGAAAAATAACACTCATTTTGTTAATACTTTTCTGATAAAAGATCATTTGAAGTGATTTGTAGATGGTAGAGAGGAAGCTTCCTACATCTGCTCTGAGTTATTAGTGTGAGGGTTGTTATGTATGTGTCAGCGGGGTAAATAAACAAACCACATGCAGGATAAAGAATAGCTGGTCATTTCAAGCTGCAGCTAAAGTGTCATAAAAGTTAAACCAGTTTTACAAGTGACTTTTGAGCCTCGTTGACCCATTATAAATAGCTGTTTGGTCACACGTGCTGCTAGACTTAGTGGATTTTTTCAGTGGCTGAACAAGTTAAACATTAGTTGTTCGGTACACAGAAGGACTAATCACAGACCTGTTTAGCTGTGTGCATCTGAGCAGGAGCATTTTCCCATTGAATTTGAAGGTTTTCATTTATTTTGGCTGTGATTTAACTGGGAGTTCTCTTTGGAAACCAATGCAAGCCCATGCATGTGCTTTGTTACACTTCTCCCGTCAACTGAAAACTTAATTGGTCTTCTTGCTAAAACAGTTTAGCCCTGCTAGATGTTTGGCGCGAATGCTGATTTCTCTCAGAGTGACAGGGGAATGTTAAAGGTAACCACTGACTCATACCTGCAGAGCTCTGTGCAGATAACAGGTGATTTATAATTATACAGTCTTCCTGTAAGTTTAGGAGTAGGAGGCTCCTAAGGTTATTAGGAGGCAATTAAGGTTATCTGTATAAAGAAGAATTTGCTGAATTTTATTAATGGCAATCAGGAAGTTGTTCCCCCACAGTGTCAAACTTCTGACTCAGAACAATCTAGCCACCTTTTTTTCATAACCTTTTCAGTCAGGGGAGCCAATTTGAGGCATGAAATGGATCCATATCGGCATGAAAGAGAATAAACTCTGTAGTTACATTGTAATTTTACAAAACATTGTCACTAGGAGTTACATAATTCCTGTGTGAACAAGATCTGGTCGGACTGGTGGCCCTGAACCAAGATGGGTTAAAGTTTCCACCATTCAGGCTCACACAGTGCTGCAGAATTCCCTGCAGGATTGTGTCTCTGAGGTCCTTTCAAAGCAGATAATCTTTACATTCATGTTTTCTTTGCTCTTCTCCACCATTTCCTCCTTCACCACTTTGTAACTGTTTTTCTTAAAGATGAATGCCAGTTAGAGTCTAAGCTTACAAACACCAGTGCTCAGTTTACAGCTGAACCATGCCATTCCTGCCAGTATAACTATTTAAATGGTTTTTTATTAGGATTTAATGGCAACTGAACAGTTTGAGTGAGCTTAAAGTTGCCATTAATGAGCTGTTGTCCACAGCTCTAAATAATACGTTTCATAATATCATTAAAAATGGAGTTTCTATTAAGTTTAATCTGAGAAAAACAACTAAAAAGAGCCGAAAATACATTTTCTTATTCCCCCATACAGCTGGTGGGCCAGGTCATGGTGATGGACCAGGACACTCAGTGGCTGTACGAACTCCTGGTCGAGGTCCAGTTGGAGAAGTTCTACCTGCGCATCAGAGATGGCCTCAACATTACCCGCATTGAGCACTTTGCCTACGTCAAGGAGTCCGATTTGGAGCAGATAGGAATCAGCAAACCCGGTGAGCTTCTGGTGCTTCATGCTGAATGGAAATCATTCACACTCGACCACAGAAAAGGTTTTGGTGTGGTTCAGTAATGGTTGGAGTGGCGCGCTTTGTGTGTTTGCCTCTAAAAGCTCTCAAATCAATATGGGATTTACATTATTGGTGAACTAATGGTCCACTTTCATCAGTTCATCAGTGTTTATTTACAATAACCTTTCTTTAGGTCTCTCCGTGAGGGCTTCTGTTAGCAGATGGAAATGTTTAAAGGGCAATTAAACTCCCTTTTATCCTTTTTTAAAATTATATTTAATTGATTATTAAATATAAATGTAAAAATCATTCAGTAAATAAAAGCTTGAAATGTTGGTTATAGAGTTTGCCTTTTGGGGTCTAAGCCTGTTTTGGCTCTGAAATACTGTATTTTTCCTTCAATTTACACTTAAAAAATATTTACCACACCAGTGTTGGGTAGCTTTTATAATTACTTTCTCACTCTAAACTTTTTTATTTAACAATGAGGCTAAAAAAAAGATTAAAGCTAGTCAAGCCTTAATGTGTAGCGTATTTTCAGCTGAGTCTATCACATTTTTTATTTTCTAAAACGATGAAAAATGACCAAAGAAATGCAATGCCAGCCCACCTCACCATACTTTTACACTTGGATAAATGTTCCTGCACTTTGAAATCTTAGCTTTGCTTGGTCTATTAACATGTTATGCTAATAAAAGCAGGAAGTTTTGACTCTTTCGCTGCCTATGGCTGGTCTGCGTTTCCTTCCGTCCCATTTAACATAGTTTGTAAAGTTTAACTTTAGTCTATTAAACGTTTAAATGGTGCGGCACCTCCATATCTTCTGAGCTTCTGCAACGCCACTGTCCTGACATCTGAAGACCAGATGCTTTCAGTCATTCCCAGGATTTGACTTGTGAAGACTAAACTCTGAAATGGTCTTTCTGTGACGTCTGCCTGAGCTTTAGGTGATTTAAGTCTCTTAAAAACTCCAGAAAGCCTGATCACTTCACCTGGATTTGCTTTGTTTTGTTTGTCTTATATTATCTATCTGGTTAAAAGACATCTATCTATGTCTTTTAACGGCCAGCATAGAAATCTTTGCAAAGAGATGAACATCAGCACTGTCGTCTGTCAGGACTATTAAAGGCAACTAGTTTATATTGTGTCTGTCGGGTAACGCTGCTGCTTTAAATACCTGTCTGCCTACATCTACACTAAAACATGAACAATTTTTGACTTGGTTACTGTTTTCTTCATGTGATGCAGAAAATGCCTGAACGAAATTCTGATATTATCTTTTCCAATCAAAGCTTTTCATTTTGAGCTGCAGAAAAATAAACGGCAAATCTTATTGATTTACGCAGCACAAAGAAGATTATGGGAAGCTCTGAAACGCTACAAGATAACCTTACGGGGACGATCATGGATGCCCAAGGTCAGAAAATATCTACATTTCATTTGAACAGCCGTGTGATCATATCTTGCAGTGAATTAAGTGTGTAAATGATTACAGGTGTTCAGAAATGCGGAGGAGCCATGGAGCGCAGGAGGCCCGGGTCAGGGCCACGAGGCCGTTAGCCGGGCTCTTCCATGTCTGATCCAGGAAAGCGAACTGATCCTGGGAGAGAAGTTGGGTTCAGGGTCCTTTGGTGTGGTGAAAAGAGGAGAGTGGCACACACCTACTGGGAGAGTGGTAAGACATCATTCAGCAGATCAGCTGAAGTTTAGAGTTACTTTTCTTATTATGAGCTTTTTCCTATAAAACACAGACACGATAATACGATCCACATGCTTAGACTTTATTCATAGAAGACTTTTTGCATAATTTAGCTCCCAAAAGTATATTACAATTACAACATAACACAGAAAGGGATACAAACACCTACAGGAAGAGAGGTAGGACATCTAGAAATCATTGATGAGGAAAATGTCAATAAGTTTCAAATAAAACATTAAAGCAGACAAGGAAGTGGAAATAATGGAAAGGAAATTAACAAAGAAATAAAGATTATGAAGTGTCTCCCTCGGGAGGATTTTCTTCCTGTTGCTTTACCTCACTACATATTTGGTGTTTGTGTAGCAGCCTGTTTAAGCCGTGCTGCTCAGTTTCTTCCCTGAAACGGTACAAAGCTTTCATCTGCTTCTCTGATCTGCTTGTGTTTAGATTGTAAAGTTCATTTGATCTGCTTTGTATTTAATACATTATCAATAATCTATTCATTTCTGACTGAATGATGTACCTGCTCAGTAAGCTACCTGCTTATTTTTTAGTAATTGAGATGTTAGTTTGGTTATTATAATGGGAGAATGTATTAGAGGTTTCTTTTGTCTGCACTCTTTAGAAGCCTTATCTTATGGCTGTGGCACTTTTTTGATCAACTGTTTTTCATCAGCAATCCTCCACGTGAGGCAAACCCGTTTATGGCCAAAGTCACTGGAGAACAGATAAAGACAAATTATGAATTATGAGGGAATCAGATCAGAAATCAAAAAGTGAGTCAAGAACAAAAGCAGGGATGAGGAAGATTTTATGTTCTCACACAGAGATCATCAGGCGGCGAGGCCAACCCGGCAGATCAGGTCCATCAGAGTCACCGTTAAACAGCTGATAAATAACACGTCACATTGCTCGGATGTTGATTTAATGAAGAGTGCAGGGAAAATAGTGTGACACAATTAAAGTCTTACATCTTTAAATAACCTCTCCAACCTGGCCTGATGAACCTGGAAGGTGTCCCTCGTTGTAGATATTTAATAAACTCAGGTTTCCTTTTATGTCCAAATGTGTGAATTATTTAATAGCTCAGTAGTTTACTATAAAATAAACTGTTATGGCAAGTGCAGAAGTTTGCTGAATGGCACCAAGCGTGTTGTCTGCACTCTTCACCAGAAGCGTTGTGATGTGACCGATCTCATCCATCAGCTGTTACCATGTAAACCTGATGCATCTGCCACTTCCCCCTCATCATGAGACGAGGTTGGCTTCATCTCCTGATTGGTCTCCAGATTCCTCATCCCTGCAGTTTTTGACTCGTTTCTATTCTGATTTCATCCTTATTTCATCTTTTATGTTTGTCTCTTCTCCGATGGCCTGAGCATTAAGCTGCTTTGCATCTGCAATGAAAAATAGCTGAACACTGATGCATCACAGTGGTTGTAACACTCTTAAGAAATCTATTGTGTGTATTCTCCTTTATGATGTAGGCCCATTTTTGACGCAGTAACGTCTAAATGATATTTTATCATAATAATAAATGGTAGCATACTGAGCTGGAATAGATGCAAATTGGACTTTACTTGATAAAATGTGCTTCACAGTCTAAACATACGGCTTTAACAGCTTCAAGTTTCTTTGGGTAAAATAGATTTGCAACATAAGAGATAAGAGAAAAAACATCCCATCATGCAGTCATACACAAATACAATATAAATAACAAGTATGAAGTGTTTAGAGTTAATCGTCCTTAGTGGTGCTGATTCTTGTTTTAAGGAGTTATTGCTGCAGGCACAAAACTATTGTTTGTATCTCTTTGTTGTGCATTTTAGAACGAAGAGTCTTTGACCGCATGGCTAAAATGGGCAGTTTAGGATGGAAATGATGGGACTGGTCCAGACTGCCTCATGTACAATCTGGGCTCAGTTGTGGCTGTCCAATCAGCTTTCTAGCCCACTTCACTATCAGGTTTAGAGAGTTTTCCACTGTCATGGATCCAAACCAAGAAACCAGACAAAATGATAAAACAGACTCAATAAAAGTCCGATGAAACAAAGACATCATCGATCAAGATCAAAACCAGCCAGTTTCCTGAGACGGGACAAGCGCTGGTGTCCCTTAAAACACACCGCCTCACAATTAGCTGGATTGACTCTGGATTACCAGGCTATATATGCTGTTATAGACATGTAACCAGTGAACTAAAACAAATACTCATTAGATATTTCCAAAAACCAAATGAAAATGCCTAAAACCCCTGATTTAAAAAGCTATTTTCCTGTACATCTTTCATGGCACGTGTAAGGAACCTACAAGACTGTTCATAATGAGCAACAACCACTTGTTCTTTGGAAATAATTAACTTTATCTCAGATAACAGGTGAAACAGCCTTGAGTCCTTTTAGAAGTGTTTATCAGCGCTTATGCATCGCTGTAAGCCAATCTGGACCCATCCTTACATCTGGTGACTTTCTGGAGCAAGATAATTCAGTATGAATATTTCACCATAGTGGAGAAGGGGGAAGCTTTAATGGAGAAATTAGGCCGAACTTTCCTGACAAAATGGACATTATGTATTTGATCATTTAACTCACTTAACTACATTTTCACTGTTATTCTTATGCAGAAAAACAGTTCATCATCATCCTCTCCTATGTCTCAGACACACAGAAGTGTGTGTTCTTTGCAAGCATGCTTATGTTCTGAGGAAGGTTGATTACGTTACGTGCTGCATTCACTTGCACCTCAGCATCTGAACTTCATCCTGGTCTTATTAAAACTGTGTATTTGTTAGAATGAAATCCTTCTGGTGGCCTGTACCCCTTTGTTAGAATCCCTGTGCCCCCTCATACCATCCCTTTTGGCTTTGCCATCGATTTCTCATAACCTGTTTACAGTGAAATCTTCTGATCACTTGTTCGTTTCTGTTATTTCTGAAATCCAGATCAATAAGTCCACAGATATTTATGCTCTTTCACTTCATTTATCATGATATAAGTGTGTCTTACATGTTTGTATTTCTGTCCTCTCAGCTACCTGTGGCAGTAAAATCGCTGCGAAACAGCATGTCAAGGCAAACGGACACACTGACAGACTTCCTCCAAGAGGTCACCACAATGCAGTCCTTAGACCATCCCAATATAATACGACTCTACGGTGTGGTGCTCACACAGCCCCTCAAGATGGTAAGATAATAGATTTAGAAAATGAACTCTATTTCTTTTCTTGTTTTTAATAGTTGTATTTATTTCATCAGGTAACAGAACTGGCCCCTCTCGGCTCATTATACGACACGCTTCGCTCACGTCAGGCAGAGTACCCCCTGCTCCGCCTCTGGCTCTTTGCTACGCAGATTGTGGCAGGTATGGAGTACCTGGAGACGCGAAGATTCATTCACAGGGATTTGGCGGCACGAAACGTGCTGCTGGCTTCCAGGGAGATGGTGAAAATCGGGGACTTCGGCCTCATGCGTGGCCTGAGCCAAGAGAAAGACCACTATGTGATGTCAGCGCACAGAAGGATCCCGTTTGCATGGTGAGAGGATGGAGAAAGTCAACGGCGAAAAGGGAAATAACTGCTATAATTGGCTCGTTTCCATTTGCTCCGGCTTCCTGCTCTTCCTCCAGGTGCGCTCCAGAATCCCTCCGTGTTGGCTCCTTCTCCCATTCCTCCGATGTTTGGATGTTTGGTGTGACTTTGTGGGAGATGTTCACCTACTGCGAGGAGCCTTGGTTCGGTCTGTCAGGCCGACAGGTACGGGCTTGTCTGCATCTGAGCATTATTAGCACTAATGGTATGACCTCCGTGTTGGGAATGTGTCCACAGATTCAGTTTACATCGTAAAAATTTCAGATCTTATGGCGAGTGGAACGGGAGGGCGAGCGACTGGAGAAGCCTCAGGACTGCCCTCAGGAACTGTACGGGGTCATGAGGAAGTGCTGGGCCTGCAGCCCGGCTGAGAGACCCAGCTTTGCCCAGCTCACTACAATAGTGGCAGAGGTTTGAACACTGTTCTCATTGGTGGAATCAGAAGTACAGTTTATTGCAGAAAGCATGCACGGACATTTTTACTGCATTCTTTTATAGGTTTTTCACTTCTTTTTCGTTTTTTTCTGTGCAGGGTAAACCCATGGAAGTCCAGGCAACAAGAGATTACGCAGAGCCCAGAAAGCTCCCGCTTGCAGTCAATGACATTGTGACCGTCATCGATCATGGGTGAGGGAGGCTGATAAGGGTGGGATACAAGAGCAAAGGGAAAAACTTGTGCACAAAAGGTCTTTGTTCAGATAAAGCAGGCGTTTGAATCATTCCTACTCTCCAAAGTATGTAGTAATCTCATCGTGTCCTCGAATGCTTTTAGCTTTGTTTCCTAAACGAGTCCAGCAACTTTCAGTGTGAATAGATGTGCATTACAGAATGTTTCTGTTTACTCGAAGACTAGAATATATTCTGTCTGTTCTTATACAATGGTTTTTCAACCACCAAGAATAAATTATTTCATAAACATGGATCCACAGATCCCTTCAAGAAATATTACATTGGTCACGTTTGAATGAGTTTTCCTTCAGAATAAAAGCTAATTCCACTTGAAAGAGATAAAAAAAATGACCATGCAAACACCTAATTCCCTACAAAAAGAAGTCAAAGAAAAAGAAAATGGAATAAAAGCATTACTTTCCCTCTAACTTTATACATTTGATTTAGAAGCAGTGAAATGTTCATGTTTAGCTCAGTCCCTTATAGAGCTAACCTAGCCTCCTTCCTGTGTAGATAATAATGTCAGTATTGATGTTTTGCATTGTCCACTGTTAAGTTATCTGCCATGTGTGTTAGATCTCCCCTTTAAGTAAAGTGATGCATTTCCTCCTTTCATTGGCTAAACCTGGGCATGGCGTTTTCCCTAATTTTGTCCTTATTATACTCCTTACTGTTGGTCTTCAGTGTAACAGTTTGTAACTAAAGCATGTATTTGATGGACAGTGATTTTCAGAGGTGGGACAGAAATGTGGAGCCTGTTGCTTCAGCTTGTAAATCATCCTGATTATTATCGCTTTCATTTCAGCTTGTACACTGATCTTTAACGTCCATGTTCTGTCCCTTTCTCTGCACAGCCTAGAGCTGAACGAGTGGCGTGGACAAAACCAAAGGACGCTGGTCGTCGGCTGGTTCCCTGCCAGTCTCACTGTCCCTGCTACCACGGCGACCAGCAGCACGGGACCTAACCCAGCAGTTAGTCCTTCTTTCGTCTCATCTCCTCTAAAAGGCAGTCTGCAGCACACAGGGCATGGAGATATCAAGCCTGAACGAAGCTGGGGGACGCCAGAGAGACTGGATGAGTTAGTGCTCTTCCTTTTTCAGTCAAATGAAATACATTTAGTTCATTTGGGTTTTCTATACCAGCCGTTTTCTTCATGAAACAAAGTGTTGATGGTAAAATGTAAATAAGGTGTTTTTTAGGATCACACATCTTTTTTTGTTGTTTTACTTTTGTTTCCGGATGCATATTACTGTCTCCATGTTGGAAACCGAGTGTCATGTTGCATGTGGTCGGTTTGTCCAGTTATCTGCATGGATAAAAACACATTTGCTGTAAAGGTACAGTTACTCAACAGTAAAATGGCAGGTAACTGAGTTCGATGCTCAGTAGGAAAGCAGTTAGACTCATCCTGCAATTTTGTGCTGACATAAAGAAATATAACTCGAATGACCTGCTGACTCAGAGTAACAACGTGCGGCCTTATCAGGGACGAAGTTACACGACTACTCAACATTTTCCCTGGAATGGCTTTGAAAGCATTACAGTGTTTTGGGTTACAGTATTTGCTTTCCCCCCCCTTCTTTTCTCCTTAATTGTTGGTTAAACACATTTAAATATTGCACATGTATCATAAATCACCGACTGTAAAGTGCAGTGCTTAGCTTCCCCATGCTGTTGGTCAATAAATTTTATGATCTGAGATTTTCAAAATAAACTCCTGTGTTCATTTTGTGCAGCAGCAGCTGGAAGCCGGGATCTAGCAGAGACAAGGAGGGATCCAATCTGCAGAAAATGGCAGGTAGGAGGCATAAAAATAACTAAGTGCTCAATCTAAACCGAGTTACCATCCTCACTAACATCTGGTTTCTGTCATCATAGAGAAAAGATACAATCAGCTTTCAGTACTGGATCAAATGTCTCCGTCTTTAATCATGGATATTTACGGGCTGAAACAGAACACTTGTGTGGGCATTTCGTTTAATATTAAATATGTAGATAAGAGAGCAATTTAATTAATTGCATTCCTCCAAAAGTATCATTTATTTCAATTCAATATAACTTTATTTGTATAGCGCCACTTCACGACAACGTCATCTCAGGGTGCTTTACTAACATCATATTGAGCCAATTCATTAAAAATAGCCTCGATAAGGGAAACCAAAAGATTGCATCAACTATGATCCAATTACCAGCCTGAGCTGCATGAGGTGACGGTGGGAAGGCAAAACCGCCTTCATTTCACCTGTCTGCTCTCAGTCCAGGTGTATGAATCTGCTTCATGCTTTTGCTGTCAAACATCAAGAACAACCTAATAAAAAGAAAAACATCCGTTAAGATGGTCCGCTTTCATCACTGGCTGTTCTGGAAGACGTGAATTCATTGAAATTCAGGTGCAAGCACACAGATTTTATGCTCATTCTCGCAGCAGAGGTGTTTTTTTTTGTTTTTTTTTAGCAGACGCTTTCATCCAAAGCGACGTACATCAGAGAATAACACAACAAGAAATCAAACAACAGGGAACAGCATAGATAAGTGCCAGACTGCTGCAAGTCTGGTTGGACACCGCTATTGTCCTGTAGGACACAGGTGTTGTCCTACAGGTGGATGCCCTTAAGGTTTTTGCTTTTTGTTAAATATCTGTTCGTCTTGCATTACAAAAGCATCTCTCTGTGTCCTCAGGTCTGTCTCAGAGCTTTGAGTCTGTTTTAAGTGGACAACAGCCCCGAACTCATACAGTAGGTGCTGTCAGAGCGGATCAGCCGGGCAGACTCGCACCTCAAGCGATGGTCGCACATAGCATGATGATGCAGCAGGATCCTCGCCGCTTCAGTGAGGCCAGCATAATGCCCCCTCCTCGCCCGCCGCTCCCCAATCTGAAACGCTTGAACATGAAAGCGCAAAGGAGGCCCATCATTGAGCTAATACCGGGCTCCTCATGGCCTTCCCAGGCTTTACTACCACAGACTCAACCCCTACCTCAGCAGGGGGGCTCAAACTCCAACCTGGTCAAAATGGCTCAGATGGCACGGTCCACCCCACAGCTGGACGAGGACACCAGAGACAGAGATCGGATCAAGAATCGGGAGAAATCTCCTCAAGTGCAGATCACAAAAGATGGTCTCATTGCACAGGTATGAGATTCCTCTTACAGCTCAGGTGTGTTTTCTGTGTGTGGGTTAAAACAAGCACATGTTTGTTATTCTGCTCAGGTGATGGAAGCGGTTCACGGGGCAACCACGGAAGAGGCCCAGAGTGCACTTCACCGTAATGACTGGAACCCGATTCGGGCTGAGCAACAACTCAAGGTCAGATCATGAAGAGATGGTGATCACCAACAAAAAGCAGATATGAAGGAAACGGGCTTATTATGAAAGATTAGTAGAAAAGAAGTCTGCTTAATGAAATATTAAACAGAACACACTCAAGGATGCTAAATATTCAGTATGATGGACATCAAGTCCAGCTTCAAGCCAGCAGCTTCCTCACCTTATATTTTATTTATTTATTATTTTCCTTCTCTGCAAATACTTTTTTTTCTTAAACATGTGAAACACAGTATTACAGACACTGTGATGTGTCCTTCTGAGCTTTGTCTTGGTGTATGTCTCTGTCTCCTCAGCTGGAGCAGCTGTATTCCCTCAGTCTCTGCTCGAGAGAGGACTGCGTGAAGATCCTCTCCAGATACCAGTGGAACCTGCAGCTGGCGAGCCGCTTCCTGATCCGAATGCGCCGAGAAGAGAGGCCCCCGCCCAGCGAGAGGGAGCGACCTCAGATGATCACAGAAAGACGAGTTTGATGGGATTTTAGCAGACCTTGACCTTTCAGAGCAATGTCCTGCTCAGTGTCAAAGGAAGTTATTGCTAAACTGAAAAATGTTGAACTGCTAAAAGACTATTGGTCTTATAACTACTGTTTTTATGTTTTTTTTTAATAGTTTTTTAATGAAAATTACATATTGTATTAAGTGTTGTATTGAATAAACCTCTCATGTAAAAAAAAAACTTTTTTTCACTTAAAATTAACTGTTTACATTATTTGTAAATGCACCTTTTTAGTTTACCTGATTTTGATACTCATGCATTATCTGTGCAATATAAGCAAACTTTTTATAGAAATAGCAGCCATCAGGGAGAAAAATCTTTGCTTGTACTGGTTCACTTTTGCACCCAAGTCCAGTTCATGTTTATTTAACCCCCTTTTCTTTTTTTTAAAGGTAATATTAGAGATGGGCAGATAAAGCTTTGCAAAATGTTTCTGACTTTTTCCAGAAGATTAAAAGCTTCATATCCTCACAGACCTTACCAGTGACACCTAGAGGTTACAGCAGCCAGATTCCCACATTTTAGTTAAATCTACTTCAAACACAAAGCCATAAATTAAGTCCTAACCATTTTCATTCCGAGTCTTTTATTGTGAAAATATCCTGTCACTACATATGATTGGAGGTGTGACCCTGATATTACAAGTTATGATCTTAATAATTAGTGGAAAGTGGAGACTATTAGCAAAAGCAAATATGATGAAGTGTCTACTTACTGGAGTGAAAATGTCTCCATGTTGGGATCATTTGCATTTTACATCATTATAGTTCTCATAAATCAAAGGATCTAAATGAGCATAACTGCACCAAAGACTTAAAAGAGTTAAAAATTGGTATGATAGAAAAGGGGTTTAAAACAAACATTTTACTGTATTAAAACATGTTGGTTTTGGTAAACATCCCCACAATCAGTGTACGCTCCATTAAGTATTTGCATCACGGTTCTTTAGGGAACTCAATCCTTATAAGTCCGTCCCAAAAAGCCCTCTGATACTGAAATGACGGCGTTCTCTGATGGACATCTCAGTTTCACAGCTGGAGGCTTGTTGGCTAATCTTATGACAATGTGTCCATTTGCATACACTAAGAACTATTAAATTGGGAATGGTTTTGCTTTAGTGCTTTGACATCTTTGCAGGTTATGCATTTCTCACTTTCTTCCAGGAGGTGGAGCAGGAACACAAGAGGCTGGGTTTTCCTTTGGAACCAGATGTTCCATGTTTAGACAGATATCTGAGGCCACTCCTCTAGCAAAACACAAAATGATGATAACCAGTAGTCTTTAGCATTTGCTTTACTTCTGCGATACATTTTTTTTATAGAAAAAGAAAGTACAATCACAAGATGGTAGAAAACAGTGGATGAAATCATTACACAAGAAAAGCACGTACTGCAGATTAACATCAAATAATGAAAAGAAATCAATTATTTTACATACTTTGGCTTTTCCTTCCTTAGAGGTGATATTACTGCATATATTCAGAGGCAATAGGATTAATATAGTTAAACACAGTAATAATATCCACATAAAAGCACAACGGGCACCAACTCAGGGGAGGAACGCTTATTTCATCTGGACAAAATTACAAAAAGAATCCCTAAAGAAGAGCAGCCTTAAAGTTCACGTTCAGGACTCTGAATGATCACAACGGGGGTTTCTCCAGCTCGGAGAAGGTGACACCCGCCTCTACTTCAGCTTTTTATTTCCTTTTTCTAACTGTGTACTGATCATTATAGAAATTTACCTTCAGCCTACCCTGCTTTCCCTTACTCTTCCAAGTTCAACACAGTGGTATCAGAGTAAACATTGGTGAGGTTGGGCAGTGATGTCGATGTCCATGGCAACCACTTAACAACAAAAAAGAGCATTTATTTTACAACACTCGTAGTCGTTCTGTAAAGCAAACTGGTTACAAAAGACACTGGTGGTTTCAGTTTAAAGGCATCTAAATAGTAGAAAGAAGGGCGCTTTGGTGAATACCAGCTTTTAGGTTCACCACCTGTAAATTCACTTAAGCTGCTAAATTCAATAAGTTTTGCATAAAGCTTTTGATAAATAAAAAAGTCTACTGTCATGCTAAGGTTATCTTTTGGCTGTATATTGGCATAATAGTGGTAAATGTGCTAATATTGAGTTAGTATTAATGCACCTGCATCTAACTCGTGGTTTTTTTTCATAAAGCATGAGCAAAATTATACAAATAACAAAAAATAAAAAGTATATTATTGGAAAAAAAACAAAACATCCACAGTAAGGCATCTGGTTCAACATGCGTCAAGAAAGTTGATCAAACATTTACCCGCTGTACGGAGTGTAACCAACACTAGCATATCGATGGCCGGTTTTCAGTCACTAAGGTTGAACACATGTCCAAATACATTTGTCTTACACATGATTTACTTAGATCACACTGCTTTGCATGGATTGTGGGACTGGCACAAAGGAACAAATCTAAAACGTGCATACAAGGCAAACAGGAGAAGATCCTTCCACAGCGCCTCCTCGCTCTTCTTTTCCTCAGTTATGAAAACACGGAGCTGCGCTGGTTGGCCTCTCCGACTTTCTCAAAGAACATAAAATCCTGCAACACAAAAAGCAAGGAAGAGAAATGATCATCACCTTGTGAGATCCTACATGCTGGATGGAAAGAAAAAGACAAAACCCGCATCTCAGATCGGGATCTTACAATGAGGAAGCAGGCGCCCATGAGCACAGCTTTCATTTTCACGTCCAAGTCCAGCGGGAACTGGATGCCGAAGTTGTCCGTGTCCGTGAAGACTTCTTTTAACAGGCCGCTCCACTGCTTGCTGATGCGACCGATGGGTTTGTCGTCATCTTTCCCCTTCAGCTGGAAATAAAAAAGTAGAAATGTTGCTTATTTATGAGCATTTTGCTGTGATTTCAGACCCAAATGTTATGCAGAAATATTTACACTTCTTAATCTTTATGTGAAGAAATATGAGATTAGCATCTAAGGATTAGCATCTTGCTTCCTAGATAAGTTTAGGAAACAGGAAGAAGTCCCAGAGAGACAAGGCAACTAAATTACCCGTTCATTCATACTGAATATCTTACTTCTCTTATTTTTGAACAGCCTACTTCAACTTCCTTCCTGCTGTAAGTTAAATTGCAACAACTGGCTGCAGCTAAAAAAAAAAATCAAACCACACATGTTTTAAACACACCTTATTCTCTCACTGAGGTGTCTGCACTGTCCTGCTATTCCTTTAAACAAATTAACATGCTTTAGATCCCTTTTACCTCAAAGTTGACGTCTCCACAGCAGTTACAAGCAAAGCAGGGCCCCTCCAGTTTCAACAGGGTCTCTTTGTTTGCACCCAGGATGGAAAACTTTGGTAGGAAAGGATGCCAGTCCTGTTTGACGTACCCTATGGTGGTGCCCGGTGGTGCCTGGACCTCCATCTGTGGGCCACATCCTTAAGTTAGACATGCGTGCCAAACAAAATTAGATGCCTTCAAACTGATGGCTAATAATAAAACATCTCCAGGTCACGCAGGATGCTAATTGAAGCTCTGACTGCTTCATTGTGAGACGCAGGACAAAAGTAACACATGTCACATGAAGCTGGTCTGAGCAGTGAACAGAGAAGCGCAGTATGTGAGAGGCTTGGCTCGGGCTCAGAGCCAGTGGGAATGCAATGTGGACATGCTGCTAATGATGGGATTTAACTGGAAAAGAGAGACGGAGGTCTCAGTGGAGGGATAGCAGAGGATCAGGGAGTCAAGGAGACAGATAGGATGGACAAAGGGCCATTCATGCTCTCAACAAACCCCTCCCTGATGCACTGGCACGGCGCTCAGCAGTGAGACGACAGGAGGACAGACAGACCTTCAAGTATGAACTTCTGCAAGCCATGAGGCTGCAGGTATGGCTATAAAGGGTTATGCAAAAACAGATATGCAAACATGTTTATCTGTTTTGAAATGGCAGCACATCAGTAGTATAAACTATTTCAACCTTTTATTTCCCTTATTAATCGCCATGAAGACAAAGCAGACATTTCCCTCTCAGTGTCTCAGGACGCCTCTTCAATGTAAGTGTGGGATGCAATCCAGGTTTTAGTCAATAAGCATTTAAACAGTTTGAATCTAAAGCTTTGGTTAAGTGTGAGCCGTTTTCTTTCCATTCCTGTGCACCGTGTGTTTTGTTATTCATAACCAACTAGGAAGTGGTTAGTGTAAAGTGTTTTCTGCTCCTCTTACAATGAGGAAATGCCTTTCAGATACAATGCTGAGGTAACCTTTCTACGTCACGATTCCTCACTGAAAAACAGCAAGAGGATGTCAGTATAGGTCACCAAAATCTAATCTTTGATCCTGAGAATCTGGCCTCCCAACGCGAGACCTTTTGCCTCAAAATGAGTATTTACTAACTCCATTACCAGTCACTAACAAGTACGTACACAATAGATGCAGAAGCAACTGAAACAAACATTTTTTATACATTACCGACTGATCCTTCAACTTATTACTCTGTTTTAGTGGTTTTGTTTATTTATCACCAGTTTGTTGGGCTTTTGAGTTTAGCTTAAAAGTCCATTACTGATGTTTTGTCATTCCACAGATGACTGAAAAATACTTTTCTCCGCTCCAGATTGTAGCCTGAAAACCAAAGCTGTTTACTTTTCCCTTCCTTTGTAGACCTAATCTGCTTCCACATCTGGTAAATCTAAATCATCCATCCAATGAATGCATTCTTACTCTAAAGCAGGACCACAAGTCGTGCTGGAGCCTTTTCTATCCGAGTTGCTATCAGGTGACGGGCAGCAGACACCATAGACAGGTCAATAATCTATCACAGGGACAACATTACTCTGACTCACTCCTATGGAAATTTCAGTTAAGCAAATATCTGTGTTGTTAGACTGAGAGAAAGTCCCGGCATGACGCCATCGCTCAGCAACAACCTGAGTATTAAAACCTGGTCTGATGATGCAGAAGAGGCTGCAGAGTGTTCTCTGTGAACCTCATGGAGATGAAATCCACACCTTCACTGAGTGAGGGACAGATTATATGAGAACAGCACCCTTACAACCAGAACAGTGAGGTGCTTCCCCAGTAGCAAACCCAGTATCACCAGTGACCTAAAGAAGCTGCTGTAGATTTGAATTTCTCTCTGGGTTTAATAAAGTATTTTCATTTCATTTCCTTCATAAACCGATTGTTCTATTTCCTTTCAGTTAAGGGACTATAATTATTCCACAAATCTGTTAAACAGCCAATTGTTTCAGTAATGTTCAGTCTTTCTATCATGCTTCATTAGAGACAAACACAAAAGTCCCTACCTGAATATAAACACAACCTCCCAGTGGAAAAATACTGCAGAGAATAACACGCTTCAGCTGGCAGATAGTTACTAAACACAAACCAGTGCAGCCTCTCACAGATACTCAGTAGTCATGGCAAATATGTTCTCATTACAGAAAGGTCAGGTTAGTACTCTTTATCCAGCAAATAGAGATTGTTGAGACAGCTAACATCAAACAACTAAAATCCAATTAAATAATAATATTATATATATATATATATATATAT
>JBAMIG010000005.1:8508205-8526878 GCA_037177335.1 Kiunga ballochi
AAACAACTAAAATCCAATTAAATAATAATATTATATATATATATATATATATATATATATTATTATTATTATTATTATTATAGAATTATATTAATTATAAGAATATAAGAATATAATATCTATTAATATTGAATTTTATTAATTAAAAAATTTTACTTTTCATATATAGACATAAAAGCCATTATTTGTACAGAACATTCATTTCCCTTCGTTAGTTATGAGCAAATGATCAACCTAAAAATGAGCAAAAGTAATGATAATCTGAGCAAATACAAGCTTTTCCTTATCTGAGGTTAGAAATCAAAGTGATTCATGATATATTCATCTGGAACAATACTGGTCTGAGTGGGGGGGTAACATGATCCAATGAAACTTCCAGTGAAGCCATCGTTAACCATTAAAGTCTCTGACCTCTTGCAGGCAGCAGGGACAGCAGCAGGACACACAACGGAAAGGCCGGATGAGACGGAGGACCTCCCTGTCCATGTTGTCCTTGATTTTCATGTCGAAGCTGCGCAGAGAGCCGCAGCAGTTCCTGGTGCAGCAGTCATTCTTCTCTTTGGCCTTGTAGATTTTCTGGCCGAGGCTGTTTTTTATCTCATACTGGTTGTTCGTCTCAAAACCAATAAAGGCTGGGTGGGGTTGTAAAGAGAAGCGGAAAAGTTGACTGACTAAGAATCATTTGCACATGTGTCAGATAGCCGTGATGCAACAACTCGGGGAATGTTTTACCTTCGAGGAGTTCAACTTTCTGATGGATCAGGATCTGGTCGATCTAAAAACAACATGAAAGAATAAAGAGATACGCTATGCCGGGTTATATTTAACATTTAAAAAAAACACATTCATCCAGTTTCCATTGGGCAAAACAAAAAGCTGCAAGCACATTTCAGACATTAACAATGCAAAGCAGCGTGTTTCAGGAATTTCCATCCACACACGGTTTCTGCTGTATTTGAATCCCTATATTCCCTATATTTTCTGTTTTCACACTAAAAAAAACAGATTCATTCTTCTAAAAGTGAAAGCTGAGAGCTATTTAAGACAAAGTTTTATCTCCATCTAAGTTCATTATAAATCAAAAGGAAGATGCAGCAATCAGGCTCATAAATCACTATATCCTACATGAGAAATCCCAAATAGGAGAATATTGTGTTACTCAAAAAAATGTGCATTTTTACTCAATTATTTAATGCCTTCAGGAACATGTGGCAGATCAGGGGAACTGGGTGTAAACTGGTGAACAGTCACTGGAAATAGCAAGTTAGGGTCACTTACACCAAGTTCAGTTCTTAGAAATGCATTCCTCTGATGAAGAAATGAAGCATGACGGATCCGTTTGAGTTCATTTTATTTTCACACAAGTCAATTTCCTGCTAATCGTTACGAAACTATGAACCCAGCAGTTACTGAATGCTTCTGCAGATCCGATCTGACCTACCTGTGTGAGATACTCAAGCCCTGGTGGGACTCCGACAGGAACAGCAGGAGAACCCCCGACTGGAGCTGTGGAGATCCCGCCTGGTGAGCCACCATATTCAGGCCCTGGACCAGAACCCATTGGGCCGGGCTGATACATTACAGCAGATGGACCCTGATTGTAGCCCATGTTGAAGCCTGGGGGAGGGGCTTGATTAGGGTCACTATAGGGACCACCAGGCTGGGGCATGGGGTAAGGAACCTGGTTGTACCCTGGAAATAAAGACATTTGTTCTTTCTATGCAGATTCACATGTTCATAGTTTAAACAACGGTAAAAACAACTGAATAAAATACAATAAAGGCAGCTGTTCAAAAAAACAAAAGCCAAACCAGCCAAACAGCCTTCACGGCAGGAGTAAAACTAAACATGAAGGGTGCAGCAGCTTTCTGAGTTATTATGTAATGATTCAATAATAGGCAAAGCCTGGGCTTCTTCAAGTCCTCCCAGTAAAGACGATTCAGTAAGATCATCCAGAGCAGCACTTAGATCATCGCAGCATATTCAATATAAGGCTGTGAGAGTGTGGATGAGAGTTGGCCTTATTCATGAGTATGAAGGCATTTAGCAGGGATCATGTTACTTTTCCCTACTGGTTAGCCACTGAGTTAGGTCTGATGGGAAGAGTTTGCAGAAAAGCCAGTTAAAAAAAAAAAAAAACACATGTATGATGTATTAGGGTTTATTGTCTCCATCCAGGTTTTATAAAGATGCTTGCAGACCACTTTCACCAGGCCAGTTGCTACTTTTTATGATACTTCTTTTATATTTACATGAATTACATGACAACAAAATGTTTTGAAGGTTATATTAGCTTTAGTATGTAGCCATTTAGCTCCAACTAGCTAACATAGCTTCGACTAAACAGCTAAATAAAAGAGAGAGACCCATATTACAACGTTCTGCAGCTCATCTTACTGCCTATGTTGACTGAAAGATGAGGGGAAATGAGCTAATTTACCATTCTAATACAGACAGGAGGTTTTACACCCACACTGTTCTTTCATCAGACTCCGAAAAGCAAATTCTCTACCCCGGTCGACTCGTTTCTTTCCCCTTCAGCGTTCCCTTTTCCTGCTTTCTCTTTCTGGCCCCCTCAGCCATTGTTTTCACCTCCTTACTTTGTGCAGCCATGATAAACCTTCATTGGAAGAGGAAAAAGTAGCACAAAGCAGAGCTCTCTGTCTTTAATGAGGGGAGAGCTTTAAAGCAAAGCACGCCAGGTCACATGACCTCATGAGAGACGGATCCGCTCCTGCAAAGTTAAAATATCTGGTTTCTGAACACGGCAGCTCCCTAGGAGCACAAAGCAAAGTCAAACACATTATACTGACCCCAAAAATCATCTGCTGTTGCTCACATTATGCTAATGTTTGGGTCAGAAATGACATAGGTATCCCTTTAAGGAGGGGAAACACATAGAAGCATTGAAAAGATACTATTATCTTTCAGATACTCAGAAATTTAAGTCGAAAGTGGAAATGCTGGGTTTGACCTCCATCTCTTTAAGACTCCACAATCTCAAGAACAAAGGTGTTCTGGTGGGTCAGCTCACTGATCAAATGGAGAGCTGATATCAGCTTCTTCTGTGTCTAAAGTTTAAAAACAAAAGATTCAGCACTTATAAAGATGGCAGGTAGAAGTAAAAACGATTTAACTGTTACTTGGTGGACTGAAACCATTACGGGGAGTCAATAGATGCAAGTGACATGAAGATTAAAGATCAGTACAAATTAAAAGCCAGGCATTAAGCACTGTCATTGGGGCTTGAATTACTTCTCCTTGTAAACATTTAACTAGACTCATACTGGCTTTGGCACTCCTGTATCCGCCTAGATATCACATAGGTTGCAGGTAAACAAAAGGAACTGCTTGTAATGGTCACAAGGGATAACGCACACCTTTTTGTAGAGGTGTCAAATCCACAAAGTAAAAGTCCTGCCGTGGTTTTCACCACCAGGTTCGCCTGCCTGCAGATGAACTGTGCTCATTAAATTCAGCTGGCTTGGTGACAGCTGCAGGACAGGGATTTTTTAGTTTCCGGACCAGGAATAGACACCTCTACATGTTTGTATGTAGAGTAGAAGCACCGATTTGTAAAGTGACACAGTGCTGAGTGGCACCTACCACTAAGCCACTTACTAAACTGCTGTTTTAGTCCAAGATGTTAAAAAACATCCACATCGTCATCACTAGACTGTCCAGTAGAGTAACACAAGGATTACAAACTGCCATGAGATGCAGGGGTTAAGATAAGAGGAGAGATTTTTGTATCATAATCAACACAAACACCTACACAAACTGGTTTCTGTTGTGCACAAACACTGCTGGACAGTTTGGGAGATAAATGGCGCTGGAAGAAAACAAAAACGCCCTCCTGCTACTTGTGTCTTTCAAACAAAAGCTATAAGTGAGAAAAAGAGAAGTGGGTGATGTCATGTGTCAAAGTCGGGGGTGGCCATACTCCACCTCTTTTCACATTCCTTTTACTTTGCAGGAAAAAGAAGGAAAAAGGAGGGAAAGGAGAAGAGTTTACTGGTTGGTTAACAGCAAAACTGGCTTCAGGGGCGATAAATAAGAAGAATGCACATCTGGGTTCTCCTCTTTCCAACCAGCAGGCCGACGATTATCAGACAAAAAACCAGAAACGTCATCGAGGAAAGAGCTTTCACATTTCTGAGTTTTCACATCAGAGGAATCTGGGTGTTACAAGGTGCTTATTCATTACACTCAGTGGGATTTTTAGATTGAGCAAGACAAGTGGAAACTAATTATTTCACAAGAATGTCATCATCATAAATGAAGATTGAAAGAAGAACATTAAAAACAAAAAGGTAGTTACGAGTTTCTGTTGCTTTGTCACTTACCAGGAGCTGACATGGTCGGGAGGTGGATTAAACTGGAAAACTAGGTCACACTTTCCTAAATTGCTCCCTTCTGGATCTCTCTGGGAAAGTGGAGGGTTTTAAAAAGACAAAGGGGGGAAGGAGTTATGGTACAAGCCAAAATCATGAAAAGGAAATGAGTGTACAGAAGCTCTAGAAGCATAAAACACACAACAATCTGGCTTTGCATGTTAAGCTGTTATATAGTTATTGCCTCACATTGAGTTTTATGACTGCATATATCTTTACAACCATTCTCATGTGGCACAAGAGTCCAGCTTTCACAGTGCAAGGAGAAGCTCATCAGGGTCATGTCTTCTGTTATGGATACAGGCTGATATAAATGGCTTGAAAAGCAGAGTGGGTGTGGCATGCTGGTAAAAAGAAAGCCCATTAGTTTTTCCACTGGGTCCCAGTCGGGCTTATCTCCGGCTGTCCTGTGGGTACATTTGGCTTTCATTATATTTTTATTTTAAAGTTTCAGACCTGGCTAAGGGGCATTTTCCTCAAATGAACAGATGTGCAACTTCTTACGATCAAATCTGAGTAACCTCTTTCTAACTCATGCTATATGTGCCCTAAAAACCAGCTCATTTTTGTTGTAAAAGAAAAAATAAATCCAGCTTTTGAAATGTGATGTTGAAAACTCACCTTTCTGACGGCTGTTCCGAGAGCAGAGACTAGATTTAATGCGACAAAAGTGGACAAAACCCGGTCTTTAGAGTCAAACAGACGCCTTTTGTCCCTTTTCTAACCTGTTTTTCTTAGCTGTGGCGTTGCAGTCATGACGCCCCCTTCATTACTTTTCTTTTTCTCCTCCCTTTTCCGTCTCAAACGGCATTTATTAAAGCTTCCGCGCCGCCATATGACGCAAAAGCAACACGGTGTCAAGCGGCCGGAAAATACTGTAAATGACGGTAAAATGCTTCTTTAATTTGGCTTTTTTTCACTGGTCCTCACAGCCACGTATGCGGGTTTGCAGAAAGGAGATATGGGGATATGGTTTTAATAAAATTGCGTACAGACAGCGATAAGGGAGGGGTTTGATCTATCGTGTAGTGCCAGCAACAGCCACCAGATGGCGCTAACACATTGGAAATGCGCAACATGGAGGGAAATTCTGTGAGTCAGAAAAGTTTTTTAGATCAAACTCACTAATGAAGCAAAGTTCAAAGTGTAAATAACAGTGGTGGACACACATGGAGGCAAAGGTGTTGGGTTTGACCTGCTTTTGACCCTTTAGGGACAGGACTTTACCTTCATATTCCACCTTAAGTTACAGCATTAAAAGCCAAAAACACCACAAAAAGATCTTTAAAGGGAAAGAAGGAAAGAATGGATGCAGACTAATGACTGGAGGATTTGGGTTTAAATTCCCAGAGTGGGAATTTTGGGTGAACCACCCAGCTTACAGCCCAGAACTCCCATTGTAAGACATCACTTAATTAATTTATTAACATGTAAATAATTTTTTAGGCTAGGACAGAACCTTTTTAATTAATAAACAGAGTAGCCATGTATTCGTAAACAAAAAACAAACAAAAAAACAATGTATCAGTAATGATCAATAAAACAGATATTAAATATAATTTTAAATGCCCAAACAGAACATTTTTATTTACCTTCATCTATTTATTATACCGCTTCAGGGTTGCTGGGAAGCTGGAGACTATCCCAGTCGATTAAAAAAGAAACAAAAACCCACAGTCAGTTGAAGAGAAAGCACCATATTAGAAAACACAACCAAGCAAATGTATGATGGTTACGTCCCTCATTTAATAAACCCACTGGTGCTGCACGTCCTCAGTGATCCCATTCCAACGTCTCTCTGCTCCCACATCACAGATGTATTCTGTGATGATGCTGGCTCTGTGGAGCAGAACATTATCAACCTGATGGACACACATTCTGGACAAATGGTTTGCCACTGGCCTCCCAGAAAGCATCCGTACATCTGTGACTGGAGCACATCTGTGACTGGAGCACATCTGGCAGCACTAAAATATCACAACAAACCAACAGAAAATAGTTAAGGAGATTTTGCCCCATTTTGGCAGAACTACCTTAAATCCCACGTTCTTACTATGGATAAAACCACAACATACATTTTTTTAACCACAAACTGTAACTGTAAGTTTATATGATTATTGATCTCTGAAACGGTGACCTGTTTGTTTGACTGATATTATATTTGAATTGTAGGTAAATAGATAAAACTGTAGTTTCAGGATAACTTCTGATTCTTAGCATCCTTTATTATTATTATTACTATTATTATTATTATTATTATTATTATTTCAATCTATTCAGCCAAATATAAAGTATAAACGTCTAGATTTTATTATTTGTACATGGAAGAACAACAAGAACAAAAGCATCCGTAGCATTGTTCCTCCAGGTTATTTATGGAAATCTGAAAGCTACATGAAAACAGACACATTTCAGTGGAACTTGGCTGGAAAAGCTTTTAACCACCAGTTTATGCTATGAGGTCATCATTGCTTAAGTCGCCTGCAGAGTGGCTAGAATGAAACAATCCATAAGACGCTGGTTCCTTTATATCATAGAGAATCATCTCCTGATAATTAGAGCCAGTGAGTTCAGCTTGCAGATTTTAACCTCAAACTAGTAATAAACCACCGATATGTAAAGAAAAGAAAAAGAAGAAACAACTGTTTATAAGTTTATCAAGACGTTTTAACCTTTACAACTGACTAGGAGCTGATATTTGCTGGGATGCAGACTGAAGCACATTTTTGTTACACATATGCTGCTTGGGATCTGTCTATGAGTTCCTCCCCAGGAGTAAATATGGGATTTACACAGATTAAAATAAATTTTAATAAAAAAATAATAATAAAATAGGATTAAAAAAAAGATCATGACTTATTTTGTTTGTTTGGACTTTATGCTAAAAGGGACAAAACCTGTTGAACTCAAGCAAAAGCTGAAAGCACCCAAAGTAAGGATACTTAGAAGGCTGCAGAATCCATATAAGCATTATGTTAACAAGCAGCTTGTCATGATGTTTTAGCTAAGCTTGTTTCCTCCTCTTAATTTGTCCCACAGCTGAACTTAAAGAAAGGGAAACTGTTATTTCTGACCTGCAAAAGCTCCAAATGCTCTGCAACAAAAAGCATATTAATGATTAAAAACTGGGCTGTTTAATAGTTTTTTATAAACTACCTGTCATACTTTTACAGTGTGTGTTTTGTGTTATTTTGTCCCACACAAACACAAACTACCGGCATAACATTTATATTTAATCTGGCTTCTGGAGGTTTTCCTGCTCATTTTTGCAGAGGATGCTCACGTTTGCACACTGGACTGTGTGAGACTATATTTAGCACCTGCAGCAATGCCTGATACTTATAGGGTACCGGACCAGGGCGGAGTATGAGGAACACACACACACACACATGTTAACACACACCCAGAGGCAGAGAAACAAACGCATTAAACAGCAATCATGTTTATCTGTATAGATACAGAAGGCACATGTTGTTCTTCATGTTCATGATGAATACTCTCTAGGTGTCGTTTTTTGCACGTTACCTTTTATTTTATTTCCAAAGCTGACTTTTATGAAGTCATGTGAATAATAAAGTGCACTTTATTTCACCATGCAATGCAGCCATACAAGGTGAAATCAATCAACGATTAAAGGACAGATAATCAAAATGCATAAATCTAATTTTCATTAAGTCCTGCAGCTGTTTGTCCATCTCACTGCAGCACTTTAAACAGACTGGTCGGGCCTCGGCCTTTGCAACAACATGCCTGTTCTTGTTCTTCTGAAGGGCTTTAGATTATTTTCCAGCCCAGGAGTTTACCTGTTGCTGTTTCTGCTCATGCGGAGCATTATGGGTTTTCATGGTGCTGTACTTTACGACAAAGCGATCTACATTTCCGTTCTGTCCAAAAAACATTACATTAAAGGTCTTATAATTAATTAATCATAACCATTTTTTTTAAGAGGAGAGGTTTTTAAATCCATCAAACAGGCCACACTTCCATCTTTTTATTATAAATGAATCATCTTTCACGCTAGCAGGTTATGTGTACTTCTTTGGGAAGATTTTTGGAGTCTTTTCTGCACTTAAGCATTATTTTAATTTTAAAAAATGACACATTGAGGTGCTATTGATGCCTATCTGAGGTCAGTTTCTTTGTTTTAATACTAGTAAAGAATACTCTGTAGTAAATATAACAGATATTTTAAATAAAACTGCTATTTCAGGAAGCTGTATATACACATGGTTTAGTGTTAAACATAAAGGCCGTTAGTAAGTGTGTTGTTATAAAGACAGTGCATGTCACACGCCCAGCCAGAAGCTCCTAATGAGGCCTGTCTCTGATAATGGAGGTAATCAGTGCAGCCTATCATGCTTCTGCTCCTGCAAACATGCCGCCAGCCTTGTCGTGGTTTATTTATACTCGCTGGATCTATCAGCACTAGCTCTATGTTTGGTCAGCGTTCCAAAATAGAAATAATTAGGACAGGGTGGAAAAGAGGAAAAGTGAAAACGTGTGGGATTGTGCATACCCTGCAAGCAGGCCTCCCCGCCCAATAAATCCATCCCAGCTTCTCCGTCTCTGTTTAGCAGGCAGCAGGTCAGGCGGGTGGACGAGGAGACGGAGGGGTGCTGAGTGATGCGTGTGGTCCTGATTGGGTGGTGATCTGCTAGTGAAGTCAGGCGAAGCAGTCTTCCAGATTACCACACACGCTGGACCTCTGATACTATCTCTCATCTCTGTCTCCAAACCTTTTTCTTTATCAACTTCTAAATTCTTGAACTAAACCAACTTACATGTTTTCCTTGTTGTTTTTGTCCAAATGTGTGTGTGTGTGATAGTGGTTATGGGTTTTCTGCTGCATCTTTATACACTGAGAAGTTGGTTTATTCATTCAGGAGTTAAAAAAAAAGCAGGAATATTTGGGATTTGGGGGGGAAAACGCATATATTTTTGGGTTAGCTAAGAGAGAAACATCAAGATGTAGAATAAAACGTTTCACGCTGCTTGTGGAAGTGTTGCAACCATAAGAAACCACAAACAGCTTGTTTCAGGACATGTGGAAATAAAGTCATTAACTGTCAAATCTTTGGTGAATGAGGATGGATTTTATTGAGTTTCACATAAAGAAAAACAACCACTTAAAATGAAGATATGAAATTATTCTAAATCTATGATATTGTGGTTCAGCACACACTTCTGCAGCTTAAACTCATCCTGAATGCTGACAAAACTAAACTAATGTTGTTTTAAAGTCCACATATTATCCCCTCAGTTTGCACTTTTGAGGGAAATGAAATTGTTGGTATGTTGGCATCCGGACTTTCAGATCCCACTTTGAAAAGCTTGTGAAGAAACTTAAATTGAAACTTGGCTTCTTTTTTAGGAATAAATTTAGTTTTTCTTTTGAGGTTAAAAAGCACCTTGTCACTGCAACTTTTTTTAATCTGTGTTGTAAATAAATTCAGCTGAGAAGGATTGACTCTTTGTTTCCTGCTTCTCTGAGGTTCATCACTGTGAACTGTTAACCCGAATGCGATGGTCATCTTTGTCCACCAGAAGGTTGTCTCACCTTTACACTTACATTTACAAAACTTCGCTTGGGTTATTACCCTCATATATTTGTAATTTAATCACTGTGAAAAGTGTTTGATCCGATGGTTTGAGCTCCTATGATCACTTGCTGCTTTCTGTTCCTTTTATCTGCACTGAACTGCTCTGTCAACATAAACCATGTTGCAGAAAGACTGAAAATTAAAAGTCCTGATTCTGACTTTAAAGGCAGAATTAGAGCACATGAGACGACCCCTTTAGCCTGTAATTGTTTAATATAATAATCAGTTCCTTGTTTCACTGTTGATTGTATTTGTACATTTTTTGTCGCCTCTTGGCCGGGAGTCAGGACTCCCTTGAAAAAGAGGTTTTAAACCTCAATGGGACTTTCCTGCTTAAAATAAATAAATAATATTGAATATTGATTTCTTGATACAGTAAACATAGGTGTGTATAAATACACTTTTGGGCTATTTATTAGGTACACCTTGTTAGCATTTGGTTTGCCTTTTTTGTTACGTGAATGAAGATGCAGAGAACAATCCTATGACCTTTTGCTCCATCTTGACATGACATCATCACACAGTTGCTGCAGATTTCTCATATCATGATGAGAACCTCAAGTTTGCTGTGGTGTTTGAGTGACACCACACTAAAACACCTTTACAGCCACTGCAACCTGATCAGCTGAAACCAGGCAGGATGGATCCATGTGTTCATTCTGAGTCATCTTGTAAATGTTGAAAGTGTCAGTGAGTCTCATCAGACCAGGCAACATTTTTTATTCTTCTGTTGTCCAGACTGAACTGTGGCCTCAGTGTCATGTTGTTAGCTGAATGGAGGTGCACATGGTGTGGTCCTCTGTTGCTGTCACTCATCTGCTCCAAGGTGAGCCTTAGTGTTCAATGATGCTTTGTCTCAATCCAGTCTACCTCCGACAGCAACAAGGCATTTTTTTATTAAAATAACTACTTCCCTTTGACACAAACAACCATGTCACATTAAAAGTCACTTAAATCCTCAGTACTTTTAATTCTGATGTTTAGTTTGAGCTTCAGTAAGTCATTTAAAACACGATGAAATGTACTGAGCTGCTGGCTAGCTGTTAGCCTAACGGTTAGCTACCACTTTTGGTTAACCACTAAAAGTTCACAAAGGACAGAATCCATTTATTATTTTTAAAAGAAATAGATAATTATGTGTATTTAATTAAATTACCATATATCAGTTTGCCAATATTTATCTGGAAATATTTTGTTATTTATATTCCTAAATTAATTTCATAACTTTTTATTTTTGTATATTTTGTCTCTACAGTCACTTCAGAAATTTGAATTTCTTCACATAAAAATGTAAAAACAATCATATTTACTATATGCTCTTTGTTTGACTAAATAAATGAGTATTTTGAGGGTAAAATCTATGTTGAGAAGATGAAGAAATATCTCAACGTAACAAAATGGCCAAAGCAAGACCATAAAAAGAAAGTTAGATACTAAACATGGCCTTATCATGCCCCCATCTGTCCTCATCCAGGGTGGAGGGGGACGATGTGTATATAACTACGTGTGTCAGGCCATGTTGTCAGCACTTAAGAATGACTATAGAGGCTGCAAACAAATGAAGGCAATCCTGGCCAGCATGGCGGCATGTCTAATTGGCATGTCTGAAGTCAATCTCACACTCGCATACACCCTTAGCCTAAACAGCCCCATTATAGTCCCACAATATAAACCCACCCTTGAAGAATGGCTACAAATACCCTCCACAGAGATCAGCAGCCACAGACTCGCAGAGCTGCAAGCAAGCAAACTTGTTGAGGATCAAAACGACAGAGAAACTAAAGATTTAAGGTAAGAGGTCGTTTCATTCTGCATTACATGAAGCTTTTTTTGTGACTGCATCTTTCCTGTAAACTTGAGATCCAGTTGATTGTGGTCTCATCTATGCAGATGCTTTGCTCCAGATGTGTGCTCCCCTTCCTGACTCTTTACCTGCTTGTTAAGCAAATATCCGCTGCATCTTTACCAAGCAGATCAAAAAGCAAAAGGGTGAGTTTAAGACCACGTTAAACTACAAATCCAGCACGTTTCAGTCACGTGGAGGCTAAATGATCTGGTTTGTGGTGTTAGGAAGTTAACTGGCTGGACCAGGAGGTGTTTTCCCGTCTGCTGGATCACATAGATAGCAGCGACCTCTCTGTGGGCGATGCAACGGGGATGAGCAGGGATACGGACAGCAGTATCATCATCCCAACACGGGAACAGCACCAGAACCAGAACAACCGCAAAGCAAGCGACAAGAGGTGAGGGTCATTCTTTTAAAAATTCCACAATGTGGTTAATATCAACACAATATAGTCAATAAATCAAGAAATATGGTCTCAAAGTTTTGCAATTTAAATAAAAATGGGGAGATGAATGACACCATTGTCCTCTTTGCTGTGTTCAGGAGGAAGGTCGCTCCTCTGGATTCCATCGGCCGCTTTCAATCGTCCAGTTTCCGACACAGAAAGGTGGGAATTTAAAGTTGCATTCAGCTCCAAGTTATAATCATTTAGTCACATAATTCTCTTGCTTAGAAATAACCGGCATTGCAGTGAGTTTAATTTCTTTTACACAGAATGCATTACTGTCTGCATTCAGCTTGTAAGGGAAAAGATGCAGCTTTTATGAACCATTTCACTTAATATTTAACACACACACACACATACAGTCCACACAAGATTCAGAATGTCCATTACACCGGGATCCATGTCTAACATACCCACAAATTTAGTTTTACATTAATTCACTTGGTTTGTTCCAAAAAAAAAAGAAGAATTTACAGTGTGTTTATTTTGCAGGATGGACCAGATTTCAACAGAAAAGACATGGAGTAAAAAAAAAAAAGTAAATAACCAATTTTTTTTCCTATATTGGAAGAATTTTATAGAATTTTTATATCATTGTATTTATTCATAAACTATATTTCAACTATCGCCCTCTAGTGGTGAAAGACAAACATGACAGACACCTTTTTTGCTGTGTGCCAACATCTATTAAAAGAAATGTGATGAAACACTTTGTTTAATTTGTGTCCTTCAAACACTCAATTAAAGAAACAACTTTTATGTTCCCAAAAGGTTTTTATTTTTCAAGCTACGGTTAAAGAAAACAATATCAGACTGCAGAAAATATAGAATTTGCTGGGTATTCTCTCTTCACTTTCACATATGTACAGTTGTCAAAGAACAGGATATGTACACAGAAAAGAAGTTGTGTCGAGAGCGCAACTGCTACTGAAGACTCTCCCACAGACAAAGAAAAAAAAATAAAAGCATGTGGTATAAACAAAATAAAAACGCCACAACCTACACAGCCTTCACTTATGTCCTGTACAGTACAACTTTGTTCTCAACAAGAGACAATCTTGTGTCCGTTCTCCGATGCGGGTTTGTCTCTAACCCCCTTTTTCAGAAAGCTAAGAAATAAACATGGAAAAGAAATTAAAGAACATTTTTTACAACCATTCATAATAAACCACCTCTGTCACTGACAGCAAGACCTGCTGTTACCAGACGTTTTACAGCAACGCTCCCCTCCCCGCCTCCGATGCTTTGATAATACACACAAAAGAATAGAAAACCCACACAAAACTAAAACATTCAAACGGTTCAGTGTAAAAATCGTATGATAAATGGCTATGAATGATTTGAATAAAGAGCCAGGCAGAAGAAGCAGTAAACGCTGGGTTATGAATATATGTAGCTCAGAGAAAACGCTCATCCGGGTTCATGTTTAAAAAGACTGAAGAAAGACTCGTCTGTGTGATGCCATTTCTGATCATCTCTCATTGAAGAGAATGAGAACTATTTACCGTCAGGTTCAGTGATGATCACTGAAATATATATATATTTTTTTTTTTTTTTTTATATATCCCATCTAGCATTATGACATATTCTAAACAAAAGAAAATCCATCTTTTAAGATTTACAATATATAAAAAGGTAACGTTTGTCAGTTTTTAAAGTTTATAAAATCAATTTCAGATTGAAAAGAAATAGCTAAACTGAGAATCGGATTCTTTCAGAGAGACTATTTCTGCTCCTAAAGAAAAACAAAACATCCTCCATGAAGATGAGGTGAAAAATGACGTGCGCATAAACAGCACTGTACAGAAAATTAATGTTGGAATTAATCAGAAATAAAGGACTTGACCATCACCGTCTTGCATTCAGCTCTTCACAGGTAATAAAAACTAAAGTGTGAGGGATAAATAAGAATGGTTGTGATTGTCCCAAACCCCCCACCCCCCCAAAAAAAAAAAAAAAAAAAAAAAACTAAACTGATGATACAGTTGCCATCCAGGTGATAATTTAGGCTGTTTTGGCTGCAGGCATCAAAGTAAATGAGGAAACTGCCAGAGGACAGCAAGGAAAGAAAAGAAAGCGAAACATAAAGGGAGTGCTCTTTGTCCCTGTCGTCTTTTTTCACCTTTAGGTGTCCTTTTTGTGTCCCGACCGCCGCAGGTCTCTGCACTTGTGGCAGTAAAAGATGTCAGGAACATTTGATTTTTTGATTTTGGCGCACGACAGGTGCACCCATATGCTGCACTGGTTGCACTCGATCATGGGCCGTCCCGCGAATGGCTTCCCACAGTAACAGGTGATCAAGTCCCACGAGTCGTCCCCTGTGTGGATAAAAGATATGAAACATAAGTACTCAATGCAATGCACGGCTCTCAGTTTAGGAGAAAAGAATTCATGATTTAAATAAAATAGATAAGGAGGGAAAAAAAGCACATCATGTCATACCTGATTCCACCATAATGTCTTCATCTGCGATCCACGTTTCACCCTCACTGGAGCTCATCTCTGCTTCCCTGATCGATTCATCCGGCTGCGTCTTCACGCTTGAAGCGGAGCCGCCGTGCGCCGACAGCTCGTCTCTGACGGTGCGCGCCTCCGAGTGCGTATTCCGTGCCTCGGAGTCCGTCTCGCTCTGGGCACCTGAACTCTTGAGCTTCTTGGCTTTCGGTTGTTTGGAGGAGTTTTTGCTGCGTTTGATGCGGGCTCTTTTCTCGTTTTCGCTGCTGCCGCTATCCGCTGCCGTCATGCCGGAGCCCAGAGACAACTTTTTCAGTTTTTTGTCCTTTTTGCGCTCCGCCTTTGTGGCTCCCTGGCTTTCATATAAAGAGTCTTTAAGGCGCATTTTGTCCAGCAGAGTGCTATCAGAGTGCATGCGGCGAATATTTTTGCCCTTATTTGCTCTAGCTTTGCGGACAAACGTGTGGATGGTGTGGATGTCGGAGCTCCCATCCGCCCAAGTATTACCCATGGAGCTGCTGCCCCCGCCGCCTCCATCTGCTGACAATCCTGAACTGTGTGCAGAGCTGGATGAAGTTGGAGACCAGGAACTTTCCTACACAATAAGAAGAACAACTTATTTTCACACGATGAGCACAGCAGGCTACAAATACCTTCCACTAACATTGTGAGGATCTTCTGATCATTTGAACTTGTGTTTGGAGCAAAATAGAGGACTACTCCAGTTACATCCCAGCAGGAATACTTGTTTCATACCAAAATCACTTGGTTCTGCAGAATTCACTCATCTTGATATGCTGAAACACCTAGCTGCACATTTTCACCATGTTCACAATTCATAATGAAACAACGTGCAGCTCTGGTGGCCAACTTATATAAACTGTGGGGGGCATAAAGAACAGCCTACCTCTTTGGGACTGGGGATGTAGCCAGCATATGCCAGGACAAAGCTGCAGAACTTATTGAAGTCCTCAACAGTCCTCTTTCTCCTCTCAGGGGGCTGCCGAGGGTACACACACACACACAAGTTAAACCGCAACCTAAGCAAACCGAATAAACTATCCAAAATAACAGAGTACTTACAAGAGGCTCCGTTTTACACGTCAACAGCGAATCTGGTAAGAGGGAGAAACAAAGATGTGTAAGGTAAAGTTGGTATATTCTGACATGAAACGCTAGAAAATCGTCAAGGGGGTGTGTTAAAAAACGAGACTACTGTTAGCATTAGCTTGCGAACACAGCTCAGTGACTTAATCTGGATTATTAGCAACAAGCCATTTTTTAATCTCATTCTTGAGTCTGTTTGGTTATATAAAATGTCAAAGGTTTATTTGCTGCTGATGTAACGTAATAATAGCAAGCATGCCAGCTGATGCTAATGCTAGGTGTAGCCGAGTGCTTCAACGACCGCAACCGGTGTCACTTGGTCCTTATCTTTGAACTTCATTAGCAGCTTAATATCGATTCTAAAAGGAGGGGTTATGATAAAAGCGCGATTCTCTAAAAAGGATAACAGATATGGATGTAAAGAACATGCCATTTAAAATGTATTTAGTCGATCTGCTAATGTTAGCGCACATCTAAACGGGTAGCAACACCAGATTATGCGGTTTGCAACGATAACTGTAAATGTTATTCGAGCTAACTTGACTTAAAAAACACATTTAGATCATAAGATTTCAACATTTTTTACATGAAAACGTAACTCTTGGGAAACAATGGATTAATTAGTCGACTAGCACATCATGCTTTACTTGAAATGGATGTGGGAGGCTCAATTTGGAAGAAAAGCAGCTTCAGAGCTAACATGGTGTTAGCCCATGCTAACATTGCTAACTGCTAACATTTCATCGGGCGTGTCGGCTAGGATGTTGGAGTCGGTGTAATAAATATTTTTGTGGTAGAAAATACATCCAACTAGGTTTAAATGTAATCATTTAATGTTGTTCTCGGGGAAGTGACATTATTCACTGTTCAGCAAGTTTTTTTTTAACGTTAGCCTAATGATTAGGCGCGTTAGCTATCTAGCAAGCTAATTGACCTGTATTGAGAACGTTCAGTAAACTAATAATAATCTAGTTAAGAACTACGTTTATTTTCATTACACGACTATCTTTGCAGTGTAACATCTAACGACAAATTCGGCTGCAAACCACACTAAGCATACGCAACCAAGAATAACACTGGCAGTAGGCAGAATTTACATTAGATTAGCAAGTTTAAAGTCCGCAAAACGACAGTTTGACGATGAACACGGTAACGTCAGGATTCAAGTGTTAAAATAAAATAATAAAAATAAAAACTTTTTACCCATAACTGCGAGACTTACCTTGGTGATCAGACATTATGTCGAGCATTGTCGCCTTACCGACAAGGCCTCGATTTAAGAAGAAGCAGCTTGCGAGCTAGCCGGAGTGGCGGCGGCCGTCGCTTGCTTTCCCCCGGCGTGGCTGCACCTTATCCCCGTGTACCTCTACCAAGGGTGCTGACGACTAATGAGATCTTATTTGAAGAAGCACTGTTGTGAGTCAATGGTGTAGTATTTCCTCGGTGTGGATTCAACAGCGAACGGTAACATAACAGAATCAAAATAGTAATCTATCGCCTAACGTGGTGCACTTAAAGCTCCCCTTTTTTTCGTCCATGCATTTAGAAATCCGTCGCTAAAAAAAGACATCGGAAGTTCGATATCTCGTTAAATAAGTGCGAATTATAGTGGTAGATCCATAATCGGAACTTTTCCGTTTAAGTTTTTCGATCTTTCCCAGTAGACATACAAACGAGTAGAGTTTGGGCTTTATTACGCGCAGTCCTGTTCGTGCGCGGCAGAAACCACTTGAGGGTTCGGCGTTATCTTGGATCTTCTCTGAGGACGCAGCGGGAGGGATATTTTGTTGTGATTGGTTCTTATGGTTAGAGTGAGGCAACTGATTGGTTGTTACGGTGAGTGTAGGTGGGGGTTAGTCAACAGCGCAGATCCATTTTAGCAACCACCTTGAAGTAGCAGTGAAAATTATGATTCAGGTGTATGCTGGGTAACGTAGTTTTTAATGTAACTTTTAGCATTAGGCAAACTACGGTTGATGACTTTACTGAACTCAATTCCCAGAATCATGTCAATTTCAGGGAAGTATGGGATGTGGTGTTTCTAAACCTGAAGAAAATAATCACGCTACCATGAGAGTTCTTTGATAACGCAATTTTTTTTTTATTATTCGTTAAATATAGTTTCTGCCACTAGAGATCTGCTTTTAGTGTTTATTTGTCGTTCCTATTATGTGTCTTCATTCTGTTTTTTATTTCTCACGTTGAGCTAACATTCAGAAGAATGCTAACTAGCTATATCTACGCTCGACTATCATAGTAGGCTACAATGTTGTCAGAACTATTACAAGGCTCTGACACAGGAGGGTTTCTCATAATACAAGGTAAATGCTTTTATTTTACTCAGTTATATATTATTTTGTTGGTCAGACGTTAAAATCTAGTGTAATTTTAATGTCTGTAGATTCGTGTTGTTACTCTGGACGCAACCTCCTTAAAAGCTTCGTGAATGCGGCGTTGAACAGGTATGCAATGACATGTTTTTGGTGTCTACGATTACTAATGTAAAGTATATATTTAGCAACAATACCTAAGTACTCCTTTGACATGTTTTATTAGGGAGGAGGTTGTCCACGTCCTTTGCTTTGATGTGAGTGAGGAAGAATTGAGAGGTGGACTGAAGACATCAGTCACACAGAGGTAATTAATATTGGAAAAAAGTTGATCACAAATAGGATTTTTATCATTTTCTTTTCTATATATTTTTTTTAATTAATTTACCCATTAAGCATAGATTGATTAAGTTGAGGGAAGCTGTCGGACGTTGCGTGATTACCAGCCGTAACTATGGCAACCTTAAAGACGTCGTTGCAAATACAATCCAAAGTCG
>JBAMIG010000005.1:8526978-8540867 GCA_037177335.1 Kiunga ballochi
CGGACACCCCTACAAAATGGCGTGTCCACTATATAGGGCCCTATGTAGGGATTAGGGTGCACATTCGGACACAGCCAACATGTCTAAGTCCTGAATGCTATTTAAAATAAGGATTAGTCAGGTGTATGATCTCCAGGTACCTGTATGCACTTCCTACAAAATCTGGGCATGGTCCTGATGACATGATGAATGACCTCCCTACATTCTCCTCCCAGACCTGGATCAGACCATACGTCAATCTGTGGTGTCAAATGGATGCAACAACATGTGATGTCTCATATATGTTCCATAGGTGCTAGTTTGGATTCATGTCTTTGAATGGGCCAACCAGTCTATAGCATCAATAGGCCTTTTTACTTTGGCAGCAAGAGATTGCGGTCAGTTTTGCGTGCCATTTGGAGACTCTGTCTGACTTCAGACTGTTCCTGTACTGGAAAATGACCACATGACCATAAAACATCCAGGTAGCTACCTGCTTGCAGTCAGATTGTGTAGAGCTCCCCTGCCTCAGTTCCCAACATAACTTGATCCTGATTGGTTTAAAACCTTTTGCTGACACAAACTGATTTTTTACTGGGACTTCCATGTTTCGCACAGAGTAACAAATCCATTTTGGTGTTATCAACAAGTTTAAAAATTATTTCAAACAGCCCTCTTATTTCCTTTTGCAATAAGATTTTCTTAACAGAACCTGCACTGACTGATGTTTGGCTGCTTTAACAAGGTAACACAAAATGTACTGCAGCTTACAAGTTATTACAGCGGAGCGGCTGTAGCTCGGGTAGAAAGGCGATTGTCTTTCAACTGGTTCTTTTCTGGACTTCCCCTGAATACATGCTGAAGTGTCCTTGGGAAAGACACTGAACCTCAACTAGCCCCTGATGTACCTATTGTGGTGTAAATGAGCTATATAGTCTAAAGCGCTTTAAATGGTCGACAAGAATAGAAAAGCGCTACATAATACATTACTATTACACTTAGATAAATATGAAGCATAAAGATTATGCCAATGCAAGACATGCAAGACAAATCCTCTTCATAATTGGTTTCATTCAAACACACACTATACAGAATTACTAGCGTGTATTCTAGCTCTGACATCCACCCAAACCCATTATAATAGCTTTATAATAGAACCTTTCAGAGCCTCACCACATATAAGTTTAGACTAGAAAGCTTTATTGTCATTGCAACAGTGTAGACAGCTTTAGTAACAACTGCTCCCTAATTCAGATCAAAAGCAAACAATAAAAAGGAATAGAAATGAAAAGTTAAGTGACACCCCTCAGCACATTGGAATTCACAATAGCAAAGCCAAAAATTGTGAGATTTTCCATCCTTGCAGTTGTCACATCGACAAACTTTTTTGGCTTGGTTACGCTGCTTTTATAATCAGCCCCTCACTCGTGTCTTGTCTGACCATGAAATCAGACAGTAGAACGATACAGTCTATCTGAACAGGCTTTCATCATGCAGGAGCAGCTGATGCACTTTAGCTACTTGATGTTGCATCAGAAGAAACTCCCGTCTCACTCCAGCATCATATGGTCTGACAATGGCTCCGAAGATTTCAGGATCTGAGGAACACATTAAAGTTAATCAGGATACCTCTGGCTAGCACACTTAGCCTTAAAAAATATATATCTCCTGATCCAATCCCAAACTGGTCTCGTGTAATATAAAGTAAAGCAGTTTGAATTATCATGTAGATGAAATATGCTATATCAGGTTTGTTCATCCTGGTCCTCATGGGCTGCTGCTCTGAATGCTTTTTGAGGTAAAACTAATGTAACACGCATGAATAAATGAATGGCTCATTAATCGCCTTGCAAAGATCTTGATGAGGGATGTGCAGGAGTAGGAACATGTCTAAAACATCAGGATTGGGAAACGCTATGCTAAAAAAATACACTTACCTTGCCATACTGGTCATGCTGGAGGATGCAGCAGGCAGCAGAACATTTTCCACAACATCTCCAGACTTTCTCACATCTGTCACATATGCACATTAGGAACCTGCTCTCTCATCCATGAAGAGCACAGAGAGCCAGCCAGTTGCAAATATACCAAACCCTGTGTTTCCTAGCAGTGCTCCTTTCATTCCTCTTTGCACAAATGAGCAGATAGCAATCCTCCTGCTGTTGTGATGTCACATGTAGTGGTTAGATCATGCAAACATGAGCAAAAATCACCCAGAAAGGTTGTAAAACACAGCAGAAATATTATTTTATATGGGCTAGCTTGCTATTTGCTTTTTCTACATGTTGTTTTCTCCATTTGTACACAGCCGGTGAAAGTGATCTGCTGTACTTCCTAACTGGAAAGACTGATGACCCAGAAGTTTGACTGGTTTAGAATCACTCCTTACCAGTTGATGGCGATATACACCTCTGTATGTTGTTTGCCTAGCGTCATTAAAATGGCATAGGAAGAAGAAGACGGTTACATTGTAGTGTTTTTTGTTTCTTATTCTTGTATTTATTTTATTTTGAGCTGTGTAAATAAATCTCCTTGTCAGAATGGACAATACATTCAGTCTAATGTGGGCAGAAAAGGTATGATCCTGTGCCATCGGTTGTAGATTGAGCTATTTCTATTCTAGTACTTTTACTTTTTTCTGTTTCTTTTTGAACAAAAGGTTCATACAACTATCACCAATACCTTCTTTAGCATACCAAGCAACACACATTTGTGTAATTTTACAGACTAAGAGCTATTATGATGTTTATTTCCTGACCAATAAATTTCCAAAACTCTACTTTCAAACACGTGGAGGTTCATTTGATGCAAAGGGTGAAAGTCTTGCATCAAACTTTCGATGCTGAGATGGAGATAACATCTTGAGTTGCATACCTTTGCTTCTATTTCAAACACACTTCACGTTTGACATTTTTGCTTTAAATTATTACTAATATTTTTCACACATACTGAAAGGTAATTAAAATGTCCCTTCACATTTTCTAACATGAGTTAGTTTGTGTCCTCTCTGGTGAAAGCCCCTATCTGTGATCATAATAACGTTATATCTTCCTGTTAACTTTCCACATTAACGAGAAAAATCATCTATTTAATTTATCGATTGCGGGGAAAAAATTACAGTAATTATTTTAAATTGGTGTAATAACTGAGGCATAATGTTCATCCCTAACATAGACCCCACCATGAAGGACAGCCCATCTCCACAAGTTCTCTCCAGAACATCCAAACAAGCGAATAAGATGAGTTTAAAACAGGCTTAATAATTATTTCCAAGTAAACACACCCTAAAGCGAGCCGTTTGAAAGGAAAGGGGAATGGGGATGGGTTTTTATCTCTTGCTGCTCGAACACATCCAGAGAAAACACCAGAGTCTATATTGATAAATTGATTAAACTGGTTTGGGGGTATTAATAGCTGTAAGTAAATCAAATAAGAATTTTCCGTGTGTTTGTAACTCTACAAAAATTGCCAGCATGCTTGGCCAAAAATACAGGAAAGGTTTCTAATGGATAAGATGTTAAAGACAGAGTGACACCATGATCCAGTGCAGGGAAAACTATGGCACCTTTTCTATTTCCATCACTGAATAAGAACAAAATCAACAAACACAATTTAGCTAATATCCTGTGGATCACCATCAAGCTATCTAATACTGTATTCATATAAAATAAATGTACAACTATAACATTAAATCCAGCTTTATTTATACGGTGCTGCTTCACAACAATGACACTTTACAGACACATGAATTTGAGCTAATTCATAATGAATAGACTTATCTCAGTGAATGTTTCCTTCTGTTTCTTTCAGACTGCACATTCATAATGCTTATAAAGATCCACTTGGATGGTCTGATCACCCCGCTTTCACAGTTCAGCAGTTTAGTGTGGTGAAACTTGCTCATCTGATTAAACAAACATCACATCTTAAACCAGCCACATTAGTAATTGACTCTCTGTCATGGATATTGAGACACGTGGATCCACCTGCTGTCTGCAAGACACTTCAGCAACTCAAGAAAGGTAAAAAAGTCATATTAAACTTTGTCATGTTGAACCTTTTTTTGTGGCTTTGCTTGAATGCAGAAATGCTTGACAGTTAGAGAGTCATGAAAGCATCTATATGATGATGGTATCCATGCAAACTTGCTTCAGTAAAGCTGTGTGATGATGCTCTACGCCTTGATTTGGGAGTTGTTATCTATCTCTTCATTAGGGGGAGCTGTGAGAGCCATCGTAGGCCTACTCCATGCAGACATGCATCAGAAAGGTACTGTGGGAAGTGTCTGCCACTTAGCAACTTCAATCATCACAGTGACACCTGGGATGAAGGGAAATGAAGCAGCGGCGAAAATAATAAAACGCTCAAAATCTGGGAAAGTCGTGCAAGACGTAAGCAGCATTTTCTCCTGTTTTCTTTTAAACTCTCGCTATGAATTATTGATGGCTTTGTTTTTTTCTACAGGAGGAGATATTTGGCATTGAAGAGGATCTTACAGTCACAGTGCAGAGCAAGCCCTGCAATCCTGGACACAAACAGAATGACACGGATGAACAACAGGTATAAATCATGCTAAATACTTTCATGTTGTACTTAGAGAAATGGAGGAAAGCTGAACAGATATATCAGGGCAGGACATTGTTCTTTGTGTATTTGTAGGTGGACCCAATGGCTAACTTGACCTTCAATCTACGGTTGTCTGAGACCGAGCGTGAGGCAAAGGAGAAACTTGCACTTCCCTTTGTTTTCAGCAAAGAAAAGTCAGAAAGCTTTCTGCAATTTGTACAAATGGGTTCCTATTTGAGTAACGCAGGGGGGAAAGTTATCTTTTTGTTTGTCATATCTTACAGAAGAACCGCTTTGCTTCACTCGGGCCCGGGATCAGGACGAATTCTGTACGAACCCGATGCCAATGACGACTATGACCAGGAAGATCCTGATGATGATCTTGATGTTTAGGGTGACAGAATAAAGCAGGGGTGTCCAAAGGTGGCCTTCTAGGGCTGTAGACCTGCAGGTAATCAATGCATCCCTAATCTAACAGCCAATGAAGTTATGCACAATGACTCATTATTTAAGTGAGATGTGTTGAAGAAGGGATACATTGAAAACTAACTGGATTCCTTGCCCACTGGACACACTGAGACTCATTTGTTAACTCAGCTTAAGGAACATTACTGATGTTAATTACATTTTCTGTCCAATAAATTTTCTGTCATAAAATTCACAAGTTTTCCCCTGATTTTATAGATTGGCTTTTCTTTAATCTCCTCATGACTTTAAACATGTAATGCATCATTCATCCATCATCTAGCGCCTATTCCCTGAAAGGGGGCTGGAGCCAATCCCAGGTGACATCAGGCCTGGACAGGTCACCAGTTCATCACAGGGCATTAGTAACATTGCATGGGCTTTATCTCTGCACTGTGGTCTGGGGTGCAACAAGGGATCACTGGGAATTTAATACACAAGTTTTCATAATAGATTTTTTTTTTTACTTTTTATCTTTTTTAAAAAGCTTTAAGTATCTTATTGTACAAGTAAAAAAGGAGTCGGTGGATGATTTTGTGTTCATGTTTTGGAGCTCTTTTGTATGTATTTCTAGCAACACATTTGCATAATTAAAATTGATGAAGTGCATTATCAAGCTAGAATAAAGTATAAATAAATGTAAGTTTGGCAATTTGGTTTAGTTTAATTAGTCACAACCGCACATTTTTTCTATAAAGTAATTAACTTGGTGACTCTAAACACTTTATTGTTTAAAACTTGCAGCATATAAATAGTTTCTTATTTCTTATAACTCCAGAGGTTGTTTTAAATAAAGTACACAATCATTACCAAAGCCATGCCAAATATATCAAGAAAATAAACTGATAGCGGTGGGATAAGTGAATAATACACGCACACACACTTGTAAATGTCTGTTTGTGTTTTTTTCCACGTGGACGTGCTGCGCGCGACCATCGCTCGTCGCGGAAGTGACGGCAAAGCGGCGATGGCGGCTCGCAGTTTCATTCCGGATTTCCACTGGACTACAAACTGATTTTAACCGGACCGGTTAGACTTCTGAGAACTTTTGCAAAATTGTCTTTCTTCGCAGGCCGCACAGACTGAAGTCGTGTTAAACTGGTGCTTACCAACAAACGGCCTCATAGCTTTTTTGGGGTAGTTTTGTCCAAGGTTCAAGGTGGTCACCCTGTCGAGCTAGCGATAGCATTGTGGCTATTAGCTAAACGGTGGTTTATACACACACAGCTAACTTCATAGCTAGCTTGTCAATGAGCTGCGCGCTAAGGTCCATACAGCAGCAGTCGTCGTTCTTTTTGACCACATATATACCTGTCTAAATTACAATGCGAATGGTCTTTGGATGCTAATTTTTGCCACAAGTGTGCAGAGCGAGGTACTCACACGTTTGCTTGGCCTCTTGACAATTTGAATTATTCTGGCGGCTGAGGCTAAAGACGGATTTTACCTGGTTAACAAGGAATTCCCTCTGTAATTACCAGAGCAACTTTGCTCAAAAGCTCGTTATCAAGTGAGAATTAAAGTGGAGTTTGCAGCGGGGTCATCAACATGCTGAAGACCCGGCAGTGTCTACTTGGCATACGCACTTTCCTCAGCGTTACGTCCAGAATATGGGGCTTCATCATGTACATCCTCAGGAAGCACCTACGAACGGTGAGAAAGGGTTAACAACGTGTTTATCTGACAAGGAAGCTAAGTCTTCTTTTGTTGCCACGATCCTCATGAATCTAGTGTTTCATATTCTACAGCAATTTAGCAGACATTTTTCTTCCATCTGGGAGTAAAAAACGAGCAAGAACTCAAACGCACCATCTCCAGCTGTGTGTGCTGTTTTTATCTCGCAGTGTGCTTTAGTATTGATTATTTCTATGGTTAATCATCCAGCAAAACATCTGTGCTTGAAATTTATGTGTTAAAAGTGTTAGAAATATATCTTAAATAGTCTAAAAACAAATGCATCAGAGCAGTTGTATAAAGCGTCAGACTGGATACCAAAGTACACCAAAATGACTTAAACATATCAACTACTCTCATTATCCATTGGTCTCCACAGCTCTTATCAATATGGGTGTTTGCCAACTAATTTATTTATCGCTTTTTGTAACTTATTTAAAAAGAACATGGTTTATGTAGGTTAAATAAGCATTTATACATTAAATATCAACATCTGGTTTGACAGAAATCTGTAAAAAAAAACAAACTTTTCCATATCATAAAATCATTGATTAATTCTGTCTGATCACATTGATCGTCTCAGCTCTTATCTTTGCTTTGTTGTGGTGGGATTATGTGACTGAAGCGATCATCCAGCTGCAGTGCAAAGTCAAAACTAAGGTTTAAAGTTGTGTTCAGGAGCTATTAACAAAAACCAGCAGACCACCTTCACTTCCAGCATCCCTCCATGAGGAACATGACATTTAATCTTTCAGCCGGCACCTGCTCGTGCACACAGGTGTTGCAGAGTTGTTAATAGACGTGCATATGTGGTGTAACATGAGTGGACTTTGACTTTTGCAGTGTATCAGACTAACAAAGTTTGGAGGAGTGCTGTGTGTGTTGTAATCATCTTGCTGCTGGAGGCTTGTCTGCAGTTTATTGTGTGGCACTCACACTTTCGGCTTGTCAGCAGGCTCTGAGAGTGACTTGTTCAGTACATGCTATGGCTGAAATGCGAGGGATTATGTCAGCACAGAGAATGCACTGTTCTCTCCTCTGTTTTTCTCATTTTTGCTAACAGTTTAGTTATGTTGTTTACAGTCTGTGATGCACTGGAGGAGTGTCAAGACCCGGAGGCTTTTGGCTTTTGTTCTAAGCATAAAAATTGAGATAAAGCCAAAAGCAGGCACTGGACATGTTTGAAGCATGGTGAAAAGTATTGTGTGTTTACTTTGATGCAGGAAATGTGTTTATAGGAGAACTTGTTTTAAAGGTCTGTTTTGTAACAATGCAGAGAACGCTGATCCAAGAACATGGATTGATAAACGCTTTATTGGATTATGAACATTAGAAGCTGATTATAATCCTGTGCACGCTACTCTACTGTCAACAACACGATAAGATAACGGTTTATTATTCATGCTGATATGAGTTGCATGAGGGATTTGCTTATTATGTTTTTAATATAGTATCTTGAGTGTAGCCAAACGCCGTCTAAGTGTAGAAACAGTTTGCAAATCCACACAAGTCTTCATTTTAATTAATGACTGAACCGCAATGATTTTTAAAATGTAAGTGATAGAAATAAATAAAAAAAAATTTGTAATAATAAGGTCATTATTCATTCAAATGCTAATTCAAGTATACCAGAGAGGCTCTGGTGTCTCAGTCATGAAAATGTGCTGGTTTCTGGGAAGGTTTTCATCTTTTTTTTCTGAGTAAAGTTAAAATTAATTAAATTGCTATTGAGGATTTTTCCATTAAAACAAAAAAGTTAAAATCACAACTTAATTATAATAAAATATCAGAATACTTATTGCTTGCAAGAGCTTTCTGTTTGTCACGGTTGCATGTGATTAATTTTTTATTGCCATGTGTGTCACACAGAGTAAATAGAAATGTCATTGCAAAATTTCTCTGGAAAGAAAGGACACACTCTGAGTTTGCAGGCCAGGAGTCCAGATAGGTGCAGAGAGCTGAGTTGCTGGTGAGGTCCTCCTGTGGTGCCCAGCAGCTGCTGCCACTTCTACTAGGCTTTCCCCAAGCTCCTTCTGCCAGGCAGCAGTGGGAGGGACACACAGGGAGGCCCTGTCCACAGATGAAGGACCAAGCAGCTCACTCTCAGCCAAAGTCACCCTGCCAGTGAGATAGTTTTCCTTTCTGCATGTGTCTCACTGACACCCACCGACAGCTGGCAGGGGACAAAAATAACCCTGTGAGGGAAGCGCAGAGCCCCTGGGCAAGTGTGACACTTTGGGTTAGAGCAGAGTGAGAAAATTACTGTGAATTAATCAACTTCAGTTCATTATGGTGACTTCAAACAAGTTATTAGTTTTTAAGCTGCAATACTTAAATGTGTATAAGACCTTCACATGAAAAGTTTCCTCTCATCCAAGTTATTCTGATTAAGAGTCATTTTCAGTCCCTTTTTATTTATAAAAAGAAATACACAACTCTTTTATCATTACTAAACCAGTAATGCTATTATTTCACTATAAAATATTGTTCTTTTAAAAATAGAGATACAGTCCAAATGCACAAGAGCAAATACACATGGCGAGTAAAGGGCTCTTGTCATGTATAACCATATTTAACAACTGCAACACATTTGTTTTACTGTTTCTTGTGTGTTTTTAGCTGTTTTTTCTTGTGAAAGACTGTCTCATTTGCCTTTTTCATTTTCAGATAATCCAGTATCAGACGGTGCGATACGACACTTTGCCCCTGTCACCTATCTCCAGAAACAGACTCAGTGAGTACATGACTGTTTTCATTTTATAACAACTTTGCTCATTCACCCAGGACCCTGTAAAACTTTGAAACATCTGTTTTAAATGTCCAGTGAATTTAGTCTTGGTTTTAATGGCACAGATAGGAGAAGCCATGGCAGCTCTTTGTATAGTGTAAAGATAAAGAGTTAAACTAGTTGTCAAAGAGGAAGAGATTGGGCCAAAAGAAAAAAATCTGACACCTGTACAACTTTTTCCCAACAAAGCATGTGACCATGATTCAGTCTGACTTCATTTCATGGTTTTGTTTATTTTGTCCTCACGAGGAGACTCAAGACGAGCCGTAACAAACTCATCCATGTGTCTGGATTATACATTTAAAACAATTATGTTGCTTTTGTGTGTTCTGACTTTTCAGTAACAAATCAACAAAGAGTGACTTTGCTTATAAGTTATCTGGCTTCAGCTTGGCTCTACAATTAATGAGGAAATTGCATTAGTTTGTCCAAACAGTGAGCTAAATGTTTTAAATGATAAAAACGATCATGCTCATTGATGGTTCATAGATAGAATAGTACTTTAAAGGAAGCTATAAGAGTCTGTTAATGAAGCATCCTAATAGGTTGCACTCATAAGTGATCTTGAACGAACAGGTTTTATGGAAATGAGTGCTGTATGAATGTATGATAATGCAATCTGAAATCAGCACCACAGTATTTCTGAACGTCTTTAACTCGCCGTACGGTGAAAGACCACTGCTAGATAACAGCTGTTCATTAGCTTCTGCATGTGCTGCTCATGATGAAGTTAGAAGCGTAGTCTTCACTTTATTTCAGAGTCCCATTGAAATTGTGACATTATGACTGAAAATGTGTCAAATTTACTTTCCTGCTGAATTTTCCTCCAGCCTGACATTTATGGTGTTGGACTGGAGAGGAAATGCAAATGTCACAGGCAGCATGAGCAGAGTGATGTGTGGTAGTGATGGCCTGAATGAACTTACTTCTTGTCAGTGAAGCCCATCAGCAGCACACACTGGACCTGGAGGAAGGCTTGTATTTCACTTCTACTTGACTTTGGCTCTCAGTTACCACAGAATGAAATCCAGATCCAGTCTCAAATGAACGAGTGACTTCTTTATGTTCAATTAGTGATGCACGAAAAGTATTAACTGATAACCAATAAGTTATTGATATTTTTATGTCTACTATAATCTGCAGTTCGTGTTGGATGCAGGGATGGAAAACTGTCGTATCTGTAACATAAAACAACGTTTTAGTTCTTTATTTTTTTCACATCATAGCACAAAAATGTGGTCAACAAAGTTCATCCTATGTAACAGATTCACAGCTAGTTTCCAAAGGTATTGTTGTTTAAATCTGAAATTATGTATACAAGATAATGGCTGTCTCAATACCATAGTGCACTGGAATGTAGTGTGTAGTGTGCACTGCATTTTTCTGTAGTGCACACTATTATGGGTAAATGCTGTCTCAAATGAAACGCTGGACGTTGGGCACTTATCTGGGTTACAACTAGTTACTGTTCTTTTTCATGCTAAAAGGATTGTGTGTCCACTTCATGCTTCTAAACTGCTAACATTTACGTTTACTAACTGGATTATTCAATCTCAAACGAATAAGCAGCAGATATGTAGCACGCTGCAGTATATATGGGAACCTTAATGAAATGACTTCTTACTCACATTAGCCTCCGCCGCAGTATTGTTGTATTGTTGGTGAACTTTAGGGCAGCATCTGGGTATTTTCAGTGCACTGACTTTTTGCCTAAATGTCATTGTAAACACACTACACACTTAAACATAGTGTGCAAAGGAGTGTTAGTGTGCTGATTGAGACACAGCCAATATATTATCATATTATCAAGGATTTATATCGGGAAAACGTACCTGTCAGACAGATATCATCACATGGTCTGTGTCTCAATTACTGCACTAACACTACTTTGCGCTCAGTTTAAATGCATTTACATCGATACACACTACAAGCCAGTGCACTTCGGTATGGAGGACAGCCAAAGTGTTAGACATGGTTCTATTACCCCCCTCCTGCTACTCAACATTTCTAAACTAAAACTTGTATCATAACTCTGTATTTATGTAATTTACATTAAGAAGAAAGGTTTTCTTAAAACCTGTTTGCACTGGTTGAAAAACAAACCACCTCTTACTTTCAGGCCTGCATGAAATGACTGCTGTAGTCATCGGTGTGACTTTGTATCTGCTAGACGTGGTGCATGCTTTCAGATTCTTGTTTTTTTGCTGCTGAATGGAGGCAGACTGAGTTCCCACAGGCAAAAGGGATCGCCTTGCACATCCTTTCTACGTAAACATTGAGTGCAGCTCAGCCGTCTGGTTACAGACCGTTATCACTAAAGACAGTTTTAAGAAGAAAAAACAAAAACAAGGCTTGAATACCTTCTTTTGTTGTTAAAATCTCTTGTTTATGGGCACCTCTGGTTCCAGCAAAGTACATAAATTGACAAAGAGAAGATAAAAGTTAATTGTGGGGTTCCCAAAGTTTCAGCGTTTGGGTCAATCCTTTATCTGTACGCTGCACCTGCGGATGTTCTCTGCATGGATTTTCACTGCTGGTCTTGTTGTTTAACCTTTTTCACTCCAGTGTTTTCCTCACGGGGATTCATTATGCCCAGGCCGTCTCTGTCTGCTTGGTCGTTGTTGTAGAGATCTCCCTTTTCTGGATGGCGGGGGTCCTGCAGCGCAGCCCTATGGCTGTTTTGCGGGACCCTTACCCGTCCTGAGCTAGGTGGTTTCCAATGGTGGCGTCTCTGTGGTCTTGAGTAAGCTGGGTTCTGGTACCAATCTGGTACAGATACCAATGATATCATTTCCTCACATCAGTCCAAAGCTATTAAAATAGTTGTGTGTTTTATAATAAGTACTTCTTACTTTGTTTTCCATAAAAATGCTTTATAAATAAAGTTTGATGCAGATCTAACACTTACAGCTCTGTGGCTCTTTAGGGCCAGAGTAGGCCCAGTCCCAAAAAATGATTCAGCTTGAATATTTCATACACTTGATTATTAGAAACAAAAATCCAGTGCAGCCAGTAAAACAGTATATTAGTGTCCATTCCTGTTGTCATAGTTTTAGTTGTTGGACTGGTTCTGAACAGACAGCAGTAAGGGTAAATACGCTACAGCGGACAATAGAAAATAAATAAAACCATGTTGATTCACTTTACTGCAGCTGTAAAAAGGGCTTATAGGTGATGCATGTATACATCAACACAGTGAACATTTTTATTAATGGATTTTTCTGGTTTTATATGAATCACAGTTGCGTGGGACGGTTAATCTCCTGCATCTTTCAATTTATCCAAACTCAACTTATTGTACCACCAAAGGTTAAACTGGTGCCAGAAACTGTCTGAAAGACATAAAAAGAGCATCTAGATATCTTATAGATGAATGTTCTTGTTCTCCTGACCCATCTGTAGACGAGAGCACTTCTCTTCAAAGTGCATCAGTATTTTAACTGCTTGACTTCTGAATAGCAGGCAAGTCTGGACTATAGTGCCAGGATGCAAACACGTACAGAATGTGCTGCTATTGTATTGCTGAAACAAGCGGGCTTTGACAAAGATGTAATCTGAATGGTAGTTGCTTAAAAGCTGCATTTAATGTTGCTTTATGCTGACTTCAGATCTAAAGTTTAATTTGGTTACATGTAGAAATGTGTGAGTCACAAATGTTTATGTTGCAAATATTCCAGATGCAGTAAAGAGGAAGATTCTGGTTCTGGATCTGGATGAGACACTGATTCACTCTCACCACGACGGGGTTCTCAGGCCCACAGTGAGACCTGGGACACCACCAGACTTTATCCTCAAAGTATGTGAAAGCATATATGCATATTTGTACGATGATGTCTATATGAAGTGAATCTGTTTACTCTCCCACACAGGTCGTCATTGATAAACATCCAGTCAGATTCTTCGTACATAAAAGGCCTCATGTTGACTTCTTTTTAGAAGTGGTGAGTGTGCCTCCATTTGCTGTCATCATTGTTAACATGGTTATGAAGATTAAAGCATACAAACATCACTGCTCCGCTCAGGTTACCATCCATGCTTTCAAAATTGTGGCTCCGTGATGTTAAACCAATATTTGTTTTGTATAAAGTTACCGCTTGCTATTTAAAAAAAAAGAAAGTTTTTACACAAAGACTTTTAACTGGTGTACATCTGTTATTGTGTACTTAAATGCTCTGTGTATACAGGTGAGCCAGTGGTATGAGCTGGTGGTTTTCACAGCCAGTATGGAGATTTATGGCTCAGCAGTTGCAGACAAGCTGGATAACAACAGGAACATCCTGAAACGCAGATACTACAGACAGGTATATAGACCCCTGTATGCATATATATATATATATATATTAATTTGTTTTTCTGGTTTTATTTGTAACTTCTTTTCTTTATTTTGCCAGCACTGTACGTTGGATCTAGGTAGTTA